>JAUTBS010402691.1:0-10084 GCA_032361285.1 Aequorea victoria | reverse complement strand
TCTTTGGGCTGCGAATACAAGGAAAAATGTGGAGTTATGAAGGTCAGTAAAGGTTCAATGGTGATCATGAAAGGACAGAAGATTGGGCATCTCTACAGACTGGTAGGGAGCATAGTGGTTGGTGGAGGTACACCTGCGGTATCAGCATAGTCAGGTGACTGCGAGATGAGTTAAGTGCAGCGACAAATGCAGTTGAAGGAACAAAGGAAAAGAGAGAAAAGACCTACAAAGCACCAGTTAGGCAAGGCTTTAAAGACATGGTCAGTTTTGCTCTAATCACGGTCAGTGAAAATCCCACTTTAGAGGGAAAAGCTTCAGCAGTCCAGGCAGGATGAAAAGGCTAGTCGCTGAGTCAGAGAAGTTAGAAAAGTTGATGCACGTCCACCGAGGAAGGAAGTGCAATATTAGGGAGCGTCAACAAGTTTCCACAAAAAGGACAGATTTTGTGTCAAGGTAAAGATTGTTGGGTTTGTGGCACAAAACTGTGCCTGCAGTGCCCTACCGTTCGGACGCCATAATATAGAGGCTTGTGTTTCTGCTCTGCGGACCTCCGTCCGAACAGGAGTGGCCTCTGTCCAGACGGCCACAGCGGGATGAGTTTTTTCAGAAAGCTTCGTCTGGACAGCTGTGGCTTCTGTCCAGATGGCACCGCGGGCGAAAGTCATGGAATTAGAATTTGCAGCGTGATTTTGGAAATTCTATATATAGAACCTATTGTAACACCCCACTCTCCAAAGGATAAATAACCCTACTCGGAGTGGTGTTAGGCCGGCTTTCCTCATAATCATTCATTTCTATAAAAGATTCTCATGAATAAAATTAAAACCATCATTAATCTCCAACCAGACATAAGCCACCAGGAAAGCCTTTATCCATACATACAAAGACTATATCAATGGTATAATAAACCTCCATCTCCAAAATACAAAAGGTGATGCCCACAAACTACGGAATACACAAAACTACATACATGAACAATCTGGAATAATATTGATCCACAACTCACGGTTCACCAAAAGATAACCATACAACACAGGCCTCTAATTCCTTGTACAAAAACTCATCCTCACACTATGGACCAACGTATACCCCAACCTGAAATCTGCAACCACAAAGGTTACAGAAGAGTAAGCTTAGCATCATAATCAGGAGCATAGAAAAGCAGAGTATAATCATGCAAGTTTTATACAGGAACAACATTTTTATTAAAATAAGCCATGCATGAGGAACACGCTCCTAGGTCAGCTCACTAGCCAAAATGTACGTCTTTCCAAAACCTTTATACTTTTATACCCGGTCCCACAACCCCATCAAAGACTTAACATACTTTTAAACATATTTTTACGCACATCCGGCCCCATGGCCAAACTTCCATGTTATGAAAAACATTTCCCAAACTTAGCCCTACGGCCCATTTTGTGTTCATGATGAAACATACATACTCACATGCATAGTTGGCCCAACGGCCCAACAAGATGACCATAATACATAGATCCTATATGGCTCAACGATTCAACAACTCGTTTAGAAAACATTAACTTAGTTTTGAACCCAAGGCTCCAAGCCCAAACATGTATAATGCTTAATAGCAATACATAAGTATTCACTAACACACACACACACACATCCACACGTCATCTAGTGGCCAAGTAGTCGTTTAACCTCACGACCGGGAGTTCCGACAGTACCATTTCCTCATTGCAACACTTCTATTTTAGAGTGGCGTGCAAGATGGCCACTCATATATAACACTAGTGGTAAGTGTAACATGTCCACTACTGGACTTCCTCCCTCTTAGAGGCAATGCTTTTATGGCTATACAACATCCACACAAGAGTAAGCCTTTAAGGCTCTAAAAAATCCACGCACACACGGGGTAAAGCCTTTAATGGCTATCAGGCACCCACACATGGGGTCCTACGGGATGGTTACCAGATGTAACTTGACACTTTCTGACAAAACAACCCACATATAGAAAATAAATCCACATACAAAAGCAACTCATGCTCACACTCTTTGCATAGAGAAATATAATGTTCCAATCATACAGGAAACACATGCTCACACTCTTTATAATAAGAGATAGACATAATTTAGGTACACGAGCCGTACATGCTCATAACATACTTTTCACTAAAGAACTCTTTTTGACATATGATAAATGCATAACACCAAGCATACAACAACACATGCTCATAATACATATGAAATATTTTACAGCATGCTAATCATTACGAATAGGCTAGCCACTCTCGCCTTGAGATCAAGGCTTCAAACTGGGCCACCACTCACACGAGGTATTTCCCCTCCTCCTCGAAAACCTTTTCAAAACCTATAATGCATAACAACCACACATAAGGATCTACCTTAATCTCATATTATTCTACCCCTTTTGTGTTTTCATAAGTTAGAGATACTTATTTGTGATACATTTCATGAAGGAACCTAGGGCCAAAAGGGTCTACAACCACTCCAAAACGCTGCTGGAACATACTAATTCTTCCTCATTTGAGTCGACTCAGACCCAGGTTGGGTCAACCCACAGGGCTTGGGTCAACACGTCACTCCTTCGGGTCGACTCAAAATGCTTTCCAGAAGGTTTGGGTCGACACACAGGTGAGCTGGGTCGACCCACCTACTAGGTTCAGGCTTGAGTCAACACCATGACCCCTTGGGTTGACTCAAACGTTCGCCTGCAAAACAACAGAGGTTGAAATCCTCCTGAGTCGACACCTTTCACTCTTGGGTCAACTCACACCATCGACTGAGAAAACAACAAAGGCCAAGACCATCTGAGTCGACACCCACACAGCCTGGTCAACTCACACACCCGCCTGTCAAACACTAGAGGCCATAAATGCTTTGGGTCAACACCCAGGAAGTCTGGGTCGACCCAAAGACCGAAAAAAGCATCTGCTCTATTTTCTGTGTTCTCCCTGAAACTAAGGGACTATTTGGGTGAAAACAGGGTTTTTCCACTTCATCCAAACCTCAACAACACCTATAAACTTTCTCCCTCCACATCTATAATATTCAACACTCCAAAACCCCTCTCAAGGTCTCTCAATCAAGATTTTTCTAAATCAATCAAGTTTCCCTAAAAAATGTCCAACCACGAATGGACATGAAGACTCACAGACGTATGGTCTAGGGTTACGAAGGGCTAAAGGCCAATGGATCTAGGTCCCAAACTTCGATTAAAGGAGGTATTTCATGATGTATACATACGAGAGCTCAAAATACAAATTCTTACCTCAGAGATCCCACGAGCGGCTCCAATGGTGATTTATGCCTTTTTTCTTCTTCTTTTCTTCGTCTCTTCTGCAAAAAGGAGTGAATACTCCTCACTACTCCTGCTACAGCACTCTCAAGCTTCTACAAGCACATTTCACTCACTCTTTCTGTGATTTTTCCCATTTTCCCCTTCCTCAACCACTCGTCTCTCTCTCAGCCATTCTCTCTCTTTCTCTCTCTAAGACCACTGTTTCCCAAAAGATTTGTTCAGGGGAACAAATCCTAACTTCCGTTACCATCAGCCCCTATATCTCTGAATATGTCAGGAGATCAATCTCCTTTCATATAATTATGCAAAGCTCCTCCTTCTTTAGAATATTGAAGTATTTAAACTCTCGTTCCTTCCAACTTGTTAGTTTGGCTCCTTTTTAATTTTTATATTATTAGTTTCATCATTAATCTAAACCACATCTCAAACAAGGCCTCTCTCGGGTCTTAAACCGGTTTAATTATCTTTATATTTTCTTGAGAAACTACGGGATGTTACACCTTTTTCTATTAGATTTTCATATGCACAAAGAACATATTGTGAACAAAATTGATTGTTCTCTAAGTGATTTTTCAGAGAGAAAAAAGACTTATGAAATCAAAGCATTGGTAAGGGAGAGTTGTAATCCTTATTTTCATATAGTGGATTAATCTGCTTCTTACCGTGGATGTAGACTGTCAGCCAAACCACGTTCATCTTTGTGTTCTATATTTCTGTTCTTATTTTGCGTTGATTGATTTGTTGATTGTTGGTTGGTTTGTTATGGATTTCAATCATTCTTGGTTGGATCAACAAGTTTGTTTTTGTGGATAACGTTTCTGCGGCCCAACAAAGACCCTATACAAAGGCCTAAGTGAATAAGGGCTCTATCCCATTGTTGGTTCCACAATTTCTTCTCCACCTGTTTCCCCTTCATTCCTTCAGCCAACATTGGAGCTTGAATTTCTAGCAATGTCTGGCATTCCAGACTTGGACATCCTCATAATAAAGTTTTGTCTCATATTCTTTTTAAGTTTTTACATAATAAGACTGATGTAAACTCAACTTCTCATGTATGTGAGCCTTGTTTTCATGGAAAGTTATCTCAATTTTCTTTTAATGTCTCTAAAATCCACACTACTAGACCTCTTGAATTAATACACATTGATGTTTGGGGCTCTGCTCCAATTTTCTCAATCAGTGGTTATCGATACTATGTGATCTTTGTTGATGATTTTTCATGACTTACTTGGCTTTGTTGGGACCTTTCACTACACACGGCAAGCAACCATACACACAATAGACAAGAAGTTACGTGGTTCGACACTCTGGCCTACGTCCACGAAGAGCGGGAACAAAATGGGATTAATTAACGGTGGAGGACAAACAATTGAGGAGGAGTGAGAAACCCACAGAGAACAATCCACTCTGTATTTTACAACCTCACTCAACACTCTACTCTCTTCTCAACACTCACACACTCGCAATGGCAGAACAAAGCCCAATGCCTCAATCCACTGATGAAACAGATCGTACATTCAACAGAGGATTACATTGCTCTATGTTCCACTTCGAATTTGCCTTCTGCTCAATGCAGAGGCTTCCTTAATTTGGCTCTGAAGTGATCTTCTTTAATAAGGATAAGATCATATCCTTGTCTTCAATCTCCAACGATCTTACCTTCAAGTATCCACCAAATCCAATCTTCAATCGTCCAACCCAATCTTCAGATCAATCCAAATCCCTCTGTCCAATCGTCAACAATTGCTACAAAAGTCATCAATGGCTGCAAATGGCAGTTGTGGCATGCTTAAAGATTTTATAATTGATGGGGATGGAACCCCTCAGGCTTTATCTCATGAATTTTAAATCTAAAGTTTTTCTTCTTTTCTGTCAATTTAATTCTTTGGTCGAAAATTAGTTTTTCACTACTGTTAAGATACTTCAAATTGACTATGGGGGTGAATTTTGAAGTACAGCTTTTAGTTTCTTTCTAGCCTCTCATGGCATTCTTCATCATCTATCATGTCCTCATACTCATCAGCAGAATGGGATGGCTGAGAGAAAACACCGATATATTCTTGAGACTACTTTTTTAACTCTTATTGCTGAGTCTTCTCTTCCCTCGAAATTTTGGTATCATGTCTTTGCTACTGTAATATTTCTTATTAATCGTCTCCCTACACCTTTGCTCCATCTTTCTTCTCATTTTCTCACTATTTTTGGTTGTCCTCCTTATTTTGATTTCGAAGTGTTTGGATGTGTTTGCTTTCCTTTACTAATAGCCTATAACAAATACAAACTTCAGCCTAAGATTAGGAAATGTGTATTTTTGGGTTATCCCCCAGGCCAAAAGGGATACCTTTGTATTGATCGCACTACTCATAATGTTTTTACTTCTCAACATGTTTTCTTTGGAGAATTCCAATTTCATTTTCAGTCCCACTCATCTTGTACTTCAATCCCCTCTTCTTTTGTTTCTTCTGTTTATTCTTTTTCTCCTGATCAGTGGCTCTCTCTTCTTCTATTTGTTAATTCTTGTCACTATCCCTCAGTCTTAGGTTCTCCTCCTATACCCATTTTGTCTACTATATCTGTTATAGTACCTCATCCCTCTACTACACATGCATCAGTTCCTGTTGTTACATCAGTTCCTCTTTCACCTCCTATGTCTCACTCTCCTAGCTCTTTTGTTCTTACACCTCGTATTGCTTATACTCCTGGTTTTGCTATATCTTTCTCTTTCCATTCTTTGTTGGCCTCTAGAGAACAAGAGACAACCTATTATACTCATGCCTCTAAATATGAATGTTTGAGGAAAGCTATGGCTGAAGAGTTTTCTACTCTTCACAGACAGGGCACATGGTCCCTTGTCCACCCTCCATCCAAATACTAACATTGTTGGTTGTAATTGGGTGTACAAATTAAGAGAAATCCATATGGTTCCATCTCTAGACACAAAGCTCGACTTGTGGCCAAAGGCTATCACCGACAATATGGGTTGGATTATGATGAAAACTTCAGTCATGTGGTCAAGCCTACTACAGTGAGACTAGTTCTTACACTTTCAGCCCAATTTCAATGGCCCTTCCATCAACTAAATGTTAGTAATATTTTCCTTCATGGGTTCTTATAAAGGAAGTATATATGCAAGAAGTTTATATGTTGCAGCCTCCTAGTTTCACTGATTCTGTTTTCCCTCATTATGGGTGTAGACTCCATAAATGAATTTATGGGCTTAAACTGGCTCCTAGAGCTTGGTTTGAAAGGTTCACCTCTTATTTTTAGGAGTTGGGTTTTTTCGCAACATTAGCTGATTCTTTCCTCTTTGTTTACAAGCATCGTGATATCACTCTGGTTCTCTTACTTTATGTTGATATCATTTCGACTTGTAACCATTCTATCACTTTATAGCCAGTCCTAGCCAACTTCATTCAGAGTTTGAACTCAAGAATCTTGGCCCATTACATTACTGCTTATGGTTAGAAATTTAGTATACTCTATCTGACTTTTTTGTCCACAAATCCAAATACACGTTAGATATTTTAAAGATGTATAACATGATCAATTGAAAACCATGTAAAACTCGTAACTTGGTTGGTGCCTTACAGTACTTAACTTTTACTCGACCTAACATTGTTGTTCCTGTCAATCACATTTTTCAATTCATGGCCACTCCTTTGGACATTCATTTTATTGTTGCCAAGAGAGTGTAGAGGTATCTTCAAGGGACCTTTGCTCTTGGTATCTTATTGAAATTGACCCAAATTCTCGCCCAACATCCGGATGCTAGACCAGAACGTCCGGACGTCCAAGGGCAGTGAATGAGTTTTGGTTTCTGGACTATAACGTCCAGACGCAGTTGAGAACGTCCGGACATAGGGAGAAAACGTCCGGACGTGATTGGGTAGTGGGTTCGTAGAGTTACAAATGTTCGGATGTTGAAACCGGCATCCTTACGTATATTCCTTGTGTTCTATATTCCTTGAGTTACAAACACGGGAGAGAGTTGCGCAGATTAGGATTTTGGAAATTCTTTTTAGTTTTCTTTTTCCCTTATAAATAGAGAGCCCTTTCGTTCTTTAGGGTTAACACAAATTCAGAGTCTCTTGAGTTATTTTTCAGAGAGAAAAAGCTTGTGAGATCAGAGAGTGGTGAGGGAGAGTTGTAATCCTTTGATCTTCATTATTGGATTAATCTGCTTCTAACCTGTGGATGTAGCCAGTTAGTCGAACCACGTATATTCTTGTGTTCGACATTGTTCTTATTTGGTTGTTCTTGATTCTTTACTTATATTGTTGGTGTGTTCGTCTCAACTATCTAAACCGTTCTTGATTTGAATCAAGGATATTGAGTGTTTGTGTGAATTTCATCATTGCATAATTGAAAAAGAGAACACTCGCTTTGTGCTTCTGTACAATTTTGCAGTTGTTGGTACCTGTAGATAATCAAAATGAGTCATGTTTGCATTTTCAGTTATACATTACAAATAAGTTAAATATAAATAAGACCTGTTCTCATTTTTTGTTCTCAATTTCATAGTTGTTCTCATTTTCCATTATACATTACAAAGAAGCTAAATATAAATGAGACATATTCTCATTTACATCCTAGGTAGGGATTGTATCTCAGTTGACTGCACTTGGTACGCCTCAACAGAATGGTGTAGAAGAAAGAATGAACCAGACTCTTTTGAATACGATTAAGTCCATGATGAGTTATTCGAATTTACCAGATTCGTTTTGGAATTTTGCATTAGAGACGACAACATATTTGATGAACCTAATTCCATCTAAATCAGTTCCTTCAACTCCCACAGAACTGTGGAATGAGCGCAAGCCTAGTCTGGAACATATTCAAATTTGGGATTTTCTAGCACACGTGCTGAAAAAGGAATCGAGAAAGTTAGAATTTGGGACATATGTGTGTCTCTTTGTGGGTTATCCTAAAGGCACAAATGGTGGTTTATTTTATGATCCTAAGGGCCAGAAGGTCATTGTTAGTAGCAATGCTCGGTTCTTGAAAGGGGATTATATTATGAACTTCAGGCCTAAAAGTAAGTTAATATTACAAGAGCTAAAATAAAGTAACTAAACTGATGCACCAAATGCATAACAGAAAATATCAACTGATATCAATAACTCATTACCTTTTGGTAGTAGGAGATTTATTGATGATCAGGAATGTGTCACTAGTACACAAGTTCAGGGAGAGTCTCGTCGTAGTGGAAGGGTTAGGCAACAATATGACAGGTTGGTGTACTTGGGTGAACACTTCAGTGAGATCTCAGGAGAACATGAATCAGAACTCAAAAATTATAACGAAGCTATCCAAGACAAAGACTCTAGTCTTTGGATGAAAGCTATGAATTTAGAAATGGAATCTATGTATTCCAATCATGTCTGGAATCTTATTGAGTTTCTGGATGGGGTAAAACTCATCAAATGCAAATGGATTTATAAGAGGAAAAGAGGGGTAGAAGGGAAGATAGAAACCTTCAAAGTTAGGCTTGTTATAAAAGGGATTACTCAGAAAGAATGAATCGATTATGAGAAAAATTTTTCGTCGGTAGCTATACTTAAGTCTATCAGGATTCTTTATCCATTGTCGCTCATTTCGATTATAAAATTTGACAAATGAACGTCAAGACTACATTTTTTAATGAAAATCTTGACGATTGTATCTATATGATGCAGCCAGACAGTTTCATAGTAAGTAGCCAAGAGAGTAAGATGTGCAAGATATAAAGATCTATTTATGGACTTAAGCAAGTATCCAGGTCTTGGGACATCCGGTTTAATAAGACAATCAAATCTTTTGGTTTTTATCAATGTCCTTATGAAGCATGTGTGTACAAAAAAGTTGACGGAAGCGTGGTGATATTTCTTGTATTTTATGTGGATGATATACTTCTCATCGGTAACGATGTGGGAGTATTGTCTAACGTAAATGTGTAATTGTCAAGACAGTTTGATATGAAGGACTTAAAACAAGCCAGTCACATTATTGGAATTAAGCTTTTGCGAGATCAGAGTAAAATGATATTAGGCTTATTCCAAGTACTTTATATCGTTAATGTTATTGCCAAATTTAGCATGCAGGATTCTAAGAAAGGATTTCTCCATTTCAGACATGGAATCAGTCTATCTAAGGACCAGTGTCCTAAAATACCTGATCAGATAGAAAGGATGAAAGGCATTCATTAAGTTTCGACAGTCAAAAACCTCATGTATGCCATGCTATGTACTAGATCTGATATCTGTTTTGTCATAGGCATGATTAACAGATTTCAGTCTAATCCAGGCGAAAAATATTAGACAGCGATAAAGCACATTCTCAACTATTTGAAAAGAACTAGAGATTATGTGCTGGTTTACCAGGCTGTGAGTCTTGTGTCCACTGACTCAGATTTTCAGTCGAATAGAGACTCCAGTAAGTATCACCTGATACGAGAGATTGATCAGAGAGGTGATGTGATTCTGACCAAGATTGCATCAACATATAACCTAATAGATCCTTTTAGGAAGAGTTTAACGGCTAAGACTTTCAATAGTCACGTAAATGGTTTACGTTTGAGATGTATGACCACATGACTTTAATAAAAAGTGAAAGATTATTGAGGTTTTTATATAAAACCAGTATTAAGACATTTCATATTATTTTTATTAATAATATATTGGTTGTCTCAGCCCATTTATATTCGTGTTTATAAAAAATGTGTAATTAATTATTTATAATTAATATACAGAATGTCGGTAATTGTACACAGTAGGAATTCTAGTAAGTAGAGCTTGACTTACTTGCAGAAGCCTAGATAGAGTT
>JAUTBS010402680.1:0-10084 GCA_032361285.1 Aequorea victoria | reverse complement strand
TAGTTGTGTTTTATGGGAAAGTAGTTGACCTGACTTAATCTTTTCAAGTTTGTTCCTTTTTGTTAGCCAGTAAAAGTGAAAGAAAAGAATGAGATGTACAAAATATGCAAAAGGAAAAAAAGATGAAGAATGAAAGTAAGAAGTTAATATGAGAAAATCCTAGTTAATTAAGGCATTTTTCATGTTCAATTAACCATGAGTAGAGTAGGAAAATATCATGAGCATTTTCTGGGAATACACTCTATGCATGATTGTGACTCCTCATATATATTATATTTTCGTTGGACCAAATTTCGATACAAGTGCGTAGATAAAAATACGTGAAACAAGTATAAAAAGGTACAAAAAATAATTTTTATACCTTTAGAGATCTAGTTGATTTGATTTCTGTGACTGCAACTAATTTATTGAGACAACCCGACGATCTTCTAACGTATGTCCCGTCTGCACAGTACGAAGAACGCAGTGTAGGCTACGATCCCCCTTCATGTCTTAGACCCATTTGCTCAAATTACGATCCCAAAAAAAATATATAAAAATAATATTTCTACTATCTCGCTTTTTTCAAAACTCACAAGAATTTTTATATATAGAAATTCTTTCAATCTCTCAATATAACTTCCTGCCGAAAACACACACCTAAAAGATGTTTTTAATGGCAATCCAATTTCTGCTCTCAAAAGGTAGCCTCGTGTATTTTTGAAAATTGAACCCCAATCCAATCCAATCATCACATACACATGCATTATATATAATGGAGAGAAAGGCATTCCCAAATCCCAACAAATCCAAAAAATAAAGGGGTTGTTTAGGGGAGAGAGAAAGAATAGAGTGAGAAAAAGAGATAAGGAAAGAGAGAGATTGAGGGAATCTCAAGAAATCAATAACTGATTTCGTAGAGAGATAATTATGGGGAAAAACCAAATCAGGAGATTGGTATTGAGGTGAGGTAGCAGCTGGCTGCCCATGTGGCAACTAGCATTAATTAATTAATGTACACCGGATCAAAATACCTTCCGACCTCCAATTTAATTTTCAATCAAACCTGCCGTTAAATCATTGATCAAATTAAATTATGGGATCATGTAAAAATATCCTGAGAAAACATGAGAGTGCAAAAACTCGGATTACGCGAGGGACCACGAGGAAAAATAAAGTACGGGTTAATCGTGTAAAAAACCGAACATCGCTAACTCAAGCCCCGAGTTAGATTCATTTTTACACGAGCCAAAACTAACTCCACTAAAGGTCTTGACTGAACTCTCGATTTTATCTCAATTATATCTCGAGCTTTCAATAACTAAATGCTTAATTAAATCTCTCTATATTTAAGATTATAAATATCCGTTGATTAAATTAGATTACTGACAATCTTATTTAATCAACCTATACACCTTGAGTATCCCCTACTTAACTTATTGATATGCCGGATTATAAATTTACCTGTAGGGTTTGACATCATCAAACTTATAAGCAGCCTAATGAAGTATCATCAACCTGATTCGGATGTGGTCTCCGTCAGTATAAAATTATCCGTCGAACACAGAGTGCCGGTACCCAACTCACCGGTATTGTTGACCTCAACAGAAGTCGCATCCATTGATGAATCAAAGTACCGTACACTAAATGTACACGTCTAATAAATACGTCGGGATTAAGAGTCTAAACAATACATAGTAATACGATGTGTGAATTAATTTATAACATCCAGTATTAAATTAATTACCTCGATGATCCTACTCAATACACACTAAGTGTACTAACACATTGAGACATAACTTTGAATACCAAATTCAAACCGTTCACCATAGTCAAGACAAGCCTACTAAAATAATGTGTTACAGTCGTTTCAATGGTTTGTCCAATTCTATTTAGACTGTGAGTTTTAATTAAAATTATTTTGTTAGAATCGATGATTCGATCTTCTGTATTTAAGCTGAACTCTACATACTGAATCAAATACTCAACACGAATAATAGACAACCTTGCATAAATATAAAATAAAATATGCAAGCATGTATTCTCATTTAGATTCTCATTAAAATAGAATTTTATTGAATAAACAATAAACAAAAAGGCATGACTTTTAGTACATAACCCTAACATACTCTGCCCTCGAATTAGAGTTTTCAAAGGATGGATAGAAATTCCAAGCGACTGAAGTCTTTCAAACCTAGAATGTGTGAGCGTGGAAAGTACGCAATCCCATTCTGTCATTACTGAGGTCGAGCTTCTGTAAGATTCAAACAACAAGGTTTTCCAAAGTTAAAATGTGCAGAATGTGACAAGTGTGCCACCACATTACCGTAGCGACTGAGGTCATTATTGATGCAGTCTTTCAAACCCAGAATGTGTGAGCATCCCATTCTGGCGTGACTGAGGTCGGGTTGTTGTAAGAGTCAAACAAAGAGGTTTTCCAAAGTCAAAATGTGCAGAGTGTGGCTGGTGCATCACCACATTACTAGAGCGACTGAGGTCGTTACTTACGCAGTCTTTCAAACCCAGAATGTGTGAGTATCCCATCCTGGCGCAACTAAGGTTTGGCTGTCGTAAGAGTCAAACAAAGAGGTTTTCAAAGCCAAAATGTGCAGGGCGTGGTGGGTGTGTCACCAGTTTACCAGAGAGACTGAGGTTGTGGTTTATGCAGTCTTTTAAACCCAGAATGTGTGAGTATTCCATTCTTGTGCAACTGAGGTTGAGCTTCCGTAAGAGTCAAATAAAGAGGTTTTCCAAAGTCAGAATGTGTAGAACATGCCAGGTCTGCCACCATATTACCAGAGTGACTGAGGTTGTTACATACGCAGTCTTTCAAACCTAGAATGTGTGAGCATTCCATTATGGCACGACTAAGGTCAAGCTATCGTAAGAGTTCAACAAAGAGGTTTTCTAAAGTCAAAATGTGCAGAGCGTGGTGGGTGCGTCACCGCATTACTGGAGCCACTGAGGTCGTAGCTTGCACAGTCTTTCAAACCCAAAATGTATGAGTATCCCATTCTGACACAACTGAGGTTAGGCTTCCATAAGAGTCAAACAAAGAAGTCTTTCAAACCCAGAATGTGATGAAAGTGATAGGTATGCCACCATACTCTGGCGTGACTGAGATCGGGCTTTTAGATATTTTCCAAAATTAGAATGTCCAAAACATGGTGGGTGCGCCACCACATTACCAGAGCGACTGCAGTCATATGACGAGACTTGAATGGTAGTGGAACTGCTAACACATGAATAGTAGTAGAACCACTAAAGTCTAAGGACTTTGAATGGCAGCAGAACTGCAACATATCTGAATGGTGGTAGAACCACTAGTCTTTGTCATGTTTTAATGGATTTTCAATACCTGAATGTTGAGAACATTGTGTGTGCGTCACCACATTACTGGAGCAACTCCGGTCATGAGACGAGACTTGAACGGAAGTGGAACTGCTAACACGTTGAATGGTGGTAGAACCACTAAAGTCTGAGGACTTGTGAATGGTAGTAGAACTGCTATGTGTTTGAATAGTGGTATAACCACCAGTCCATATCATTAAAATTGTTTGGGAATCAATCCTAAAGATACTTGGATGCAACAAAGATGTTACCCCTTTGATGTTTCTCTTCAAACGTGACCCTAAAGATACATGGGAACCTTACTTTTCTTAGATCCTCCTTAGTGAGCTTGTACCCTAGACCGAAGGTATACCGATCATCTAAGAAGTTGATTGGCTCGATGATGCCTTGTAGCCTTAGTCCTAGACCCATGTCGGGGAAGTACTACATCTTGCCCATCCACTTGACCACCTTTGAGTTCAAAAATTGACTTATTTCTACCATCAACACCTGTATGTGGGATGAATCATTGAATTTGAAGCCACTGATCATCACACCTTCTTCCCTATGCTCAATTTCTAGTAGTGATGATTATCAGTTGGTTGAGGACGGATGGAAGAGTTCCCATAGAGGGTGATGACTTTGTCACCCACCACGTATTTGATCTTTTGGTGCAGAGTGGAGGGGCACGGCTCCTATATCATGCAGCTAATGTCATACCCACTCCCCTAAGGATGCTTAACCTGCTCGGAGGGGTGCGACACAGACTCACCGGATTAAAACTTAACATTTACATTAAGAATGCACTCCATATCACTATCAACCATTCATTCATAAACTTGTAAAACTCCACTAAAACAAAAAATCATAAGATACTACGGGATACTCAATCCCCAAATCATATCAAGAGCTCAATGGGATACTCAATCCCCAAAACATATAAAAAGTTCTAGGTTGCCTCTCAACCACAACCAGCTATTTATATTACAATCCAATCTCAAAACATTCTCAAAAACTCTTTCAGATACTTCTGCTTGGCACAATGATGGATCGACCTCTACCCGGAACCAACATCTACAACCAAACAAGTTACAAGAGAGTCACTATTTATCACCAGTGATAAGTGAGACCAACTCGACCATAACTCACAACATAAGTCTTTAAGGCAACAACTCGGGAATAGCCCGCAACAACTCAGACAAAATCCGCAATAACTCGGAATGGTTACCCGCCATAACTTTGCACTTTGCAACAATATAACACATTTTTAAAAGAATATATTTTCACACTCATAAGAAATACATGTTTATAATCTCTATCTTTAAAGAGAAAATAAATTTCATTTATATGAGCGACACACGCTCACAGTCTCTATTTTTTAAGAAAAATAACTTTAAAAAAGCTATAACAAGTAGTTTTACTTCAAAAAACATGATAGTAACACATGATTGTCGACCAAAATTCACAGTACACAATCCATTATGACATTACTAGCCAATCTCACCTGACTGTCGACCAAAGCAAAGACTACATCTTCAATCCCAAGACATCGCACCACCTTTCACGGCTAACCCTTGGGTACCTAATTGATGTGATACACCTAAACATGAATATCAACATCAAATCTCGTCTATATAAGTAAATGAGAATGACTTATACTCCTTTGTTAAGCTTAGGTGACTTAACTCCTTCATGGATTCCTATTATCCAAACTCTTACCTCCTTGGTCTAAAGGATCAATTGACTTTGATTATCATAAAATAGTTTTCATGAGTTCTAAAATCCATTAAAGTTGCTAAGAACTCAATTCTCTAGGTCTAGGTACTTGTTCTCCCTTGAAACACCATTTTACTCAAGGTTTTAAAATTTTCACATTCTGCCACCCCTCTTGTAAATTCAAAATAAATTACTAACAGCCTCTGTAATTCTTTTCTAATATTTTTCAAAACTATATTAAGATATTAGGAAATGTTTTTATGAAGATCCTAACTCCCAACTTCCACTATAAATAGGTCTAACCAATTTTACCAAAAATAGAGTCCAAATTCATCCATGTTTGGGAGAATCATAACTAATGAAAATTTGTCCATCCAATTTGTGTGAAATAAATTTTAGATGAAAGTAGACTCATAACCCTAAATTCTGGTGGGTAGATCAGATCAACAACCCCATAAGATTGTTCTAGATTTAATTAAAAATCTCCAAAGTTGCCTTTGAATCTACCTCCTTGAACCCAAAATTTCAATAATTGTTTTAGGGTATCAACTCATATTCTTAAATACAAGGAAAAATCATACATGCCCTATACATGTTCATATAACTCTTAAACATTCATATTTGGGTTTAACCTAGGGTTTGGACTTTCTTACAAGTTCTTAGTTCATGAAGAATAAAAATAAGATTTTAGGAACCTTCCATGGTTTAGGTTCTTTCACCCTCCTTTGTTCTTTCTATCATCTTTTTTCTTGATCTAAGTTCCATGATCATGGTGTGTGGATGGATTACATGCTAATACAAGTGATGAAGAGATTAGGTTCACATTATACTAACCTTGAAGGTTCTTCCATGGAGGTAGGTCTTCCTTCCTTCATTTTTCCTCTTCATTTTCCTTTTTTTTTTCTCTTCTCCTTCTTCCTCTTCTTCTTCTAATTCTTCTTCTCCTCCTCTCCATATCTTCTCTCCCTACCAAAATTTCGCAAAGGGGGGAAGTGGGAGATTTCCCCCTTATTATAGATGGGAGGTTAAATGCTAAAAATTATTTTTGTCCCTCCATTTAGTTGATATCCAACCATAATTATACATTTGGTTTGTATAGTTTAGTTCATTTCCAACCAAACTTGGGCTTCAAGACAAGATATGCCATTATTTGGCTTTCATTAATTTATTTTTCTAAAGCTTTAAGGACTTGTTTGGCTTTAATCCCCAATATGCTCCCTTAATTCATGGAAAAGGTACACTTCATGTCTTAATTTTCCGTAATTTTCTTTTCTTTTTTATTTTTGGGAAACAAGGGTCACATCACCCTTCTCTCCCCATCACATGGTCGGCCCTCTCTCTCTATATATACATATCTGTATATTTTATTTTTTTATTTTTATTATTTGAAATGAGAAATGGGCATTTTTCTTTTAAATTTTATTTTGGGCCAAATTTTAATTTGGGTCTAATCCATGTTTTTTGGGTTTCTAATTAGAGACTTGAGCCAATTTATATTTATATTTATATATTGGGATTACAAACTCCTTTGGCCCATACTCTTGATTAATTTCTCTTTTGGACCTTAATTAAGGTTAGGCCTCCTTAAGCTCATTTCCAACCTTTTAATCTTGGGCATTTTCTAAGTTTGGGTTTAACTTTGTTTCTTTGGGCCATTCTCTAAATTCTCATAATATTTTAGGTTTTAGCTTAATCCCATATGAAGGTTTCATCATTTGGCCTATTTAACTTTCATGTTTTGGGCCTAGTTTGGGTGTTGTGTCAAAATAAGTTTTTAAACTTGAATCTTTCTACTTAGCCTTGTATATCTTTGCTATAATCTTGAACTAAAAATTATTAGCTTATTTAGACCCTGCTTGAGTTTTCTCAATAAGTTCATTTGAATAATTTACTTGAGCCTTTAATTGAATCATTTATTTGGTCCTCACATGATCCATGCCCAATATTAACTTTTAAAAAATTTACTTCAAAATCTTCATATCTTAGTAACATGAAATCTATTCTTATAACTTGATTTTATAAATATGGGGTATTACAGCCAAGGCCTCCCTAGCCTCATGTTGAAGGAAACAGACATGTTGAGTACTTGGAACTCGGTTTTTGACGCAGTTGGGCATATCTCGATTTTGAGCTTGATGAAACCCAAAACCTCTCTCCTTGTGTTTTCATGGGCTTGAACTCCTTGAGTGGAAGGGGTAAGGTCTTGCTCAACCAGCAAGCAGTCCTTACACATTCAGTGATGAGCCATTGTCTACTCGGATCACAGGTACCCACTTCTGCAGACATTTCATAGAGACATATAGTAGCTTGTTGTGTGTCGAGTTCTGAAGTGGTAAGTCCTTATTGGTGAATGCGACCACAGACCCTTGGACTCTTACTGCTATTAGCATAGTAGCATAGAGACCAGCTGGTCTGGTGCTACATCAATTTGCACCATTTTCTTTTCTAGCGCCTTTAGTACAGTCTGCCTATGCTCGAATGAAGACATGCGAAGTCCCCGTTGTCCCAAAAATCAACCCAAAGCCGGTGAATGGGTTATTTTAGCAAACTAAAAAACTTTTCGAAAACTCTTTTATTATGTTGAAGGTGAATAATAACATAGAAATTAATACTGGAAGTAAAGAGTTAGAGTGAGAGAAAGATACAACCAGATTTATAGTGGTTCGGTCTACCTTGACCTACGTCCACTCCCCAAGCACCTTGGGAATTTAATCCACTAAAAAGATTCTTTGATGGGCGAATCAAAGCCATGTACAATCGGATTCTTCAGTTGGTGAATCGTAACCACTTTACAGATTCTTTCAAATGGGCGAATCGTAGCCTCCTTCTTTTATGAAAAAGACTAGCCGAAGTAGTTTGTAGGATGTAGAGTGATGTCTCCTTTGTGTGAGGAGTTTACAATAAATGAGTAGCTTTCTATTACAATCAATGATCTCTTTCAGAATAGTTTACAATCAATGAAGAGAGAGATTTACAAAAGAGAGATAAAAACAGAGTATGAAAGTTAAGAAGTAGTTCTCTGGTTGTTGGAGATTGTATTCAATGTATTCTTGATTGTTCTTCTTGTTGAAGCTTCAAACTTTAATCCTTATATAGTTCAAGGAAGTTAAGAGCCGATAGAAGCTTCTGACCGCGCATTTATTGCTGAAAACTAGCCGTTGGGAGGGCTTCAATGATTTGAAATTTCGCGCTTTATGTCGACACAAAACTCCCTATGTGTCGACACTTTTGTCTTCTAGAGCTGAGGGGTCGACACAAGTGTCTTTTGGTGTCGACACAAACTTGAAGTCTTCAGAAGTGAAATGTTGGAGCTCACTAGATCAGCCAAGGTGTCGACACTTCGTCTGAGGGGTCAACACTTTTTTCTTGTTTCTTCAATCAAAGAGAAGTGTGCTTACTGGAAAGAAAAGGTGTCGACACATGATACATTTGTGTTGACACTTCCTTTGTATTTCTGGAAGTGGAAAAGTTAGAGCTCACGGGAGGGACTCAATGTGTCGACACTTTATTCACTTGTTTCGACACTTCTTCATGTTTCTTCATTTTAAGAGAAGTGTCCTTACTAGAATGCCAAGGTGTTGGCACATTTCACATTTGTGTCGATACTTCCTTCATATATTTGGAAGTTTGAAACTTGATGCTCTTAAATTCTGAAAATTAACTTATTGCACAAAATAATCATTAGTTGTCACTAAATCAATTGTTGTTATAAGTTAAAATCAAAGATAAGATGTGATTGAATAATCTTTAGGTCAATAACTTCCCCCTTTTTGATTATGACAACCATTGATTTGCATAAGTAAGCAATGAGTGAAAAACTCACCCTTAATATGTGCATAAGATTAAAAAGAGATTAAAGATATTTAATTTTCAAAGCATGTGAGACTTATCAGAGCATATGATGGAAAAATAAATATGATTATAGGAGCATATCTCCCCCTTTGTTTATGAATATATGACATATTTTGTTTTAGTCAGCATTCATATATTTGATAAAAAAAATTATCATTCATATTCTTTTAATATCAGAACATTCAATATCAGAGCAGATATATCAAATAATGTGAGCATATTACTTAGAGCATTCAATCATGCATTAATCATGCATTTTTCTATCATCCATAAATATCTAACATCCATAAATCAATTATGCAAAAAATGCATTTTCTCCAAAATATCAACAAATCAATCATGCATGCATTATCAAGTATGTATTTTTCTCCCCCTTTTTCATAGCAAAAAGGAGAGAGGGATCACATATAAAACAGAGCAAAAAAAATCATTCATAGAACCAACAAGTATGTTTGATACATCTGATAATCAAAAGAAATCAAAAGTCATCCAAAAAAAATACATCCATGTATATATAAGAAAAATTTAAAGCTCGTCCATGAATTTCTTGAAAACTTTCTCCTTAGCAGCTTGTTCCTTTCGATGTTTAGCACCGTCTTTGGCTGCCTTGGAGCGAGTGTATTTCTTTTCTTGCTCGGCCAAGTACTGAAAGAGGGCAGCAAGTTCTTCAGCTTCTTCACGCTTCTTGCGAGCGACTTTTTCTTTCTTAGTTTCTGAAGAGGTATCCTTAGCTTTTCCTTTAGCAGCGCATCCGGACGATGTTCTGAGGAAGCAAGTGCTAATGTTGGAGCATATGGTGCAGCTGGTGCAGGTGGTGGTGTGGTGCGTAGGCTAGCCATTCGAAGGAGACGGTCTTCGATGATCTCTTTGTTGGCCTTGTGTTCTTTGGAGAGTTTTGAGAGAATCTCTTTGTTGACATCAATAACAAAATTCAGACCATTTCTCAAAGATATGGAAAGGTTCCGGCCATAATCGGTAGCATACTCAACGTCCTTTTTAAGACTACGAGTAGTCTTTTCCATGTCGTTCATGCGTTGTGAGAGTTGAGTGACAGAGTGGTCTAAGTCAGAGAGGTGAGTACAGACTTGAGTTTGGAAAGAGTGAAGAAATATAAGGACCTCAGAAAGGTCAACAGAGAGAGGGGCAGTAGAGGTGGAAGGAACAGCAGGTGAAGGAGTATTTCTTCGACGATATACTAAGGGAGGAG
>JAUTBS010402669.1:0-10085 GCA_032361285.1 Aequorea victoria | reverse complement strand
ATATATTGTTGAACGTTGTGATATGTATTCCATTGGGGATGTATTTGATATTTTTTGGCTAAATTATTATATATGGAATGACTGATATGAATATAATTAAGAAAAATATTGCATGCTTGCAAACTTGTTCATCTCATTGTTCAATGAGATTGTTTTGCTATGGAATCTGTCTTTTCTTGACTGATAAGTTATACAGCTAGCCTTTTCTTCAGTGAGCAGTTTGAATGATCTTGCTTCAGAATAGAGTTGATGCATACACTGTTTTTCCAAGTCAAAAAGAAGTCCATCATGATAGTCTTCAATATCCACAACTTTACCTATCAGCTTCACTTCATCTATAATCAATAAAATATTTCTATTATAATTAAAAATACATTTACAAAAAATACTCATTTACATATTGATTCAATTGTTTAAAATATTACCCGACCAGAATGAAAGTAGGCTGAGGCACAAATTGAAAGTGTTCATAATTGTCATTTAGAATGTGATTAGAAGGTCCTGAAAACTATCAAAAACAAAAAAAACATTGTGAAAAGCTAAAAAACTCTCTAGGCATAAAAAAATAATACTAGCAAAGTATGAGGCATTGTGTGAGGCCATGAAGTTGAAATCACCATCTCCGACTTAGTGACTTGAGTTGATTTACATTTTTTCTTCCTTGATCCCTTTTCCAGACAACTTTTGTATCTACCTTTTCTATCTTTTGAAATAGCTCTTTTCTTCAAGCCTTTTACTTGTGCAGCACTTATGTTGAAAAAATCAGTTGCAATGGAAGCATTATTGTCTTCATTTTCTTTGCAAGTAGTTGAAGAGGATCCTCTAGGCTCATTGGGCGATTGTGTCATCAAATTTTTCTCCACTTTCACATTCATCTCATCAATATTTCTTGTTAGGAGATCACATGCATCTTTACAAACAGCAGCCTTACCCACTAATTCTATGTAGGCAGCACACAATAAATTATAACGGCTACTCGATTCTAAATCTGAATTTTCTCTTATTTCACATCCATTAACATATATTGCACACCCAACCCTTGCATTTTTAGTCCATCTCTTCAAAATATGTTGTTCAGGGATCATCATTTTTATTCTCAAATCATCAAGAACCCTTAAAGACCACACAAAATTCCAACAAACTCAAAAACTTTTACAGCTACAATTAGCATTACAATTTGTTAATGTATAAGTAACTGTGTGTTGCTTAGAATCTCCCAATAAGCTAATTTTATACTCATAGAATCCCTCCCTCTGTATGCAGGCCTCAACAACCATACATAGTGATTGCTCATATTCATCTTGAAACATATCAAAAATTGCTTCGGTATAAATTGTTGGGGATTGAATCTATTTCAATCCGCTCATGGACCGAGATTTATCAAACAAATGACAAAAAAAAAAACAACAACCACAAGAACGAGAACAATAACACAACACACAATATACATGGTTCGACAAATTGTGCCTACGTCCACGGGTTCACACTCTTTCAATATGATCAAGAAGAAGAAGGAGGTTACAATGTTTTCTATACTTAGAAAACCTTTAGAGAACTCAGAGAACATAATGTTCTTGATGGGGGCTAGGGTTAACAAGTGTTGATATATATAGGAGAGGCAAAGAAATTAGGTCAGAAGGAGCAAACGCGTGCCTTAGCCATTCTCCGTCAGGATGGAGTTAGTCACTGTCTGGACGCCACTACATCACAGCCTTTTCCTCGCTTCGGCCGTTCGGACAGCCTTGGCCCCCATCTAGACGAAGCTTCTGCAGAGTATGTAGTCCTTCTCGGTTGTTCACCGTCCGTACGACACTTAGTCCGCGTTCGGACAGAAGTTTTGCAGAGCATTGATCCCCCTCTATTTACCACCGTCCGGATGACCATCACCCTCGTCCGAATGGAAACCCCTGTGTTCTATATTTTTCTTGATTCTCAACAATCTCTCACTTGAAGTAAAATCTCTCCAAGATTTCCATCAACCCGAAACCTCCGTCGCCTTCAAGACCCGATCACAGACAAAGTTGTGTGTGGGCCTTTCTCCCCGTCTTCGAAGACAGAAAACTGACTGAAGATGAACAAGTCTTCAACTTCTTTACTGTCACCAGTTTGGTGAACATGTCTGCAGGATTCTCACTTGTGTGGATCTTCTTTAACTCGAACTGACCCTCCTTCAGCATAGATCGAATAAAATGGTACTTGATGTCAATGTGCTTAATTCTCGAATGAAATACTGAGTTCTTTGCGAGATGAATCATACTTTGACTGTCACTGTATAAACGGCAACTGACATGTTCTTTGCTTAACTCTTTCATGAAAATTTTCAACCATACAAGTTACTTGCATCCTTCTGTAGCTGCTACATATTCTGCCTCTGTATTAGAGATAATCACGATCTTCTATAGCTGAGAAACCCAATTGACTGCTGCACTGCCCAAAGTAAACACGTACCTTGTAGTGCTTTTCCTACTGTCAATGTCACCTGCTAAGTTTGAGTCGATATAGCCTTGCAATCTCATGTCTGAGCCGTCACAACATAGTGAATATTCTGAAGTACCTCTCAGATACCTTAGTACCCACTTCACTGCTTCTCAATGTTCCTTGTCTAGATTGACCATGAACCTGCTCACTACTCTCACTGCATGTGCAATATCTGGTCCAGTACAGGTCATAGCATACATAAGGCTACCTATTGTTGATGCATAATGTACCTTAGCCATGTGTTCGTGCTCTTCACTGCTGATTGCCCCTTGTTCCTTTGAAATCATGAAGTGGCTTTTTAAAGGTGTGCCAACTGGTTTGGCACCATCCATGTTGAACCTCTTCAACACTTTTTTCACGTACTCTGACTGTGAAAAGTTCAACTATCTCTTTACCTTGTTCCTCCTGATTTGAATCCTTAGGATTTGTTTTGATGTTCATAAATCCTTCATTGCATACTCACTAGACAACTGTACTTTAAAATCTTCAATCTCAATCATATCTAACCCTGCAACAAGCATGTCATCAACGTATAACAACAGTATGATATAAGAAGTAAAAAATTTCTTTACAAAATAGTAATGATCCCCATGACATCTGCTGAATCGAGCTTTTGCCATAAAATTATCAAACTTTTTATAACACTGTCTAGGTGCCTGTTTCAGACCATACATGCTCTTCTTCAGCTTGCAAACCTGTTCCTCCTTACTTTTCACAGTAAATCTCTGTGACTATTACATATAAATATCTTTTTTTAGCTCACCGTGGAGAAGGGTAGTTTTAACATCTAACTGCTCCAGATGTAAATCTTCAGCTACCAATATACTTAGAACATATCTAATAGTTGAAATCTTAATGACAAAAGATAATATCTCGGTGTAGTCGATGTTTGGTTTTTGTTAAAAAAGTTTTACCACTAACCTTGCATTATATCTCTTGCTGCTGTCAGACCCTTCTTTTAGTCTCTAATTAACACCCCATAATCATAAAGACCCGATTACATTCCATTATGAATTAAGAGAAGAAATCTTGCAAGAAACCTTTCTAAGTAATCAAGTTTAGGCGCAAGACATGAGAACCAAGTATATAATCCGTTTGGAAGCCCATGTTAATAATTCAAATGGGCATAGTAAGAGAACTCAAGTAAAATCTAAATAAGTTCATAATCTTTAGTTCAAAAGATTAACAAAGGCTCAAACTAATGAAAATAATGCTAAGAAGAATGATAAAAGTTTAAGAAATAAGTTTTGGCGCAACTTTTAACCTAGGTCAAAACATAAAAACTAAAATGGGCCAAAAGATGGAACACTTATGAAAGTATAAGTTAAGACCCAAAATATTATGATAATTTAGTATATGGGCCAAACAAATAGAATTTAGCCCAATTAAAGAAGGGTTCAAAATGAAAGGAGAAAAACTAGTCCATTAGGCCCAAAAGTTGGGAAGGCCCAAGAGGAAAATGGATTAGGGCCTTGAGCCAAACATGATACGGGTCCAATATAAATAAATATTTGAGTCCGATTCTTGTAATTGAGACCCAATAGATTAAGTTTCAAGCTTAAGCTATCAAAGGCCCAAAAGTGAGAAGTTTTGACCCAAAAATATAAATGTAGCCCAAATTAATTATAATTTCCATAAAATCATAAAATAAATAAATAGAATAAATCTATATATATATATATATAAGTAAAAATCAGATGGATGAGATTTCCTCCCCCATGTTGAGTGTTTGTGCAAACAAAAATTATGTCATGTAAGACATGCACTAAACTCTATTGAGTAGTGTCATCTCACCCTTACAATATCATCATCACATAAGCCAAAGAAGGACCATTATATAAACTCCTCTCCCCCTCTCTTGACTAAAACCCCCTCTTAAAAATTCTAAAAATTCATTTGCTCCAAGTTGCTTAGTTTTAGAGAGAATGAGAAGAGAAAAGAATGAAGAAAAAAAGGGAGAAAAATGAGGAGAAAAGTTCAAGTGTTCTAGTGCATTCTTGGAGACTCTAAGGAGGAGTATCACCACCATTATCACATCTTTCATCTTCACTTACAAGGTAGGAAATACATCATAAAACTCGAGTCTCTGTAATACATCTCTTTGTCAAAGAATATGATCTATTTTCTTTGATCTTCATATTTTTAGAACATGCATGCAAGAAAATCTTCTTAATCAACCTTGTGCATGTCATCTTCTTTAAATTAGAAAATTTAGAATTAATCATTTAATATTCATAAACATTATATTTTAAAAAGATTTGGAGTCATGCATGCATGAGTAATGGAGAAGGGAGATGATGAAAGTAGTAGATTCTTTGAAAGAATGACCAAACAATAAACATAATGCATATTTCATGAATTTTCGTGGAATACAAACAGACCTTAAGTAAACATCTATTTTTACCATAGCTATGTTGGCATGTTATAAACATGCATGATTTTTTGTTGAACCTAAAAATATATTTTAGAACCCCTATTTCATTTTAGAACTTTATACGTCAGAGTTGCACAAAAACATACCACTTTGAGTAATTTTAATTAATTCCATAAAAGTCCACTATGGATGAGCCATATATGGGATGAAATGTATAATGGTCTAGTTTCACCCCAAAAGTATAGACCTCATTTTCCATTGACATATTTTGGAAAAAATAGATTCTCTCAAATATTGTTATTTTTTGATAGACTGTGCCTTGTGAATTTGTAAAGCCCTTTTTGTGCCCAGTTGGCTCTCGAATTCTACATGACAAACTTAGATAGCATCCTGATCTATCCTCTTTAATTATCCCAGAATTAAATATGAAGGTATAATCATTTTAAACAAATTTACAATAAGCGGGACAGAATCTGAAATCTTAGAGAATCAAAGGAAAATTATGTTCAAAGAGGAACTAGGTACGTAAATCCAAAGATTTGAGTTCTTAGTGACTCTAATGAACAATAAACACTTATAAAAGTATTATTATGATAATAAAATACTAAGTGTACCCTAAGATCAAGGGGTCAAGAAGTAGGGTTTTGGAATCCATATGAAAAAAAGGTTCCATACCTAGGAAAGTGGGGTCATTTTAGGATTAACTAAAAGACCTACATTATTCTCATACTTAAATACTTATGGAAAAATGAATTTATATTTATTCATGGGTGATCATGAAACCTAGCCTCGGACGGTGGAGAGACGCCTCAGCATTAAATAGGTGAACCTCGAGGCGCCTGAATCACGTGAGAGTGACTAGCAATATTATAATGACTTGTTTATTGTGAAAATATTTTAAATACATTTATGAGCATGTGTTTCTATCATGTTTTACATAATGAATCACTCATCATGTTTATAAAAAAGTGTTTATGAGCATGTGTTACTTGTGTGTGTGAAAAGTTATTTTTCTAAAAATATATTATCTTGTCAGAAAGTGACATGTTATTGCGGGTAACCATCCCAAGTTGTTGAGACGTTGTTCGAGTTGTTGCGGACTTACCCGAGTTGTAGCCATTAAGGCTTTTATGGATATCTGGCCCATCGAAATTCCCGGTCGTAAAGTAGACGACTACTTGGTCACTAAAATATATAGTATATGTGTGTGCTAGTAAGCACGTATAATATACTATTAAGCATTTATGAGTTGGGCTAAAGCGCCGCATGTTTAGAAATCAGAATGATATTTTTCTAAACTGGAAGTTTGGGCCGTGGGACCGGTATGAAAGTTATTTATTTAACTTGAAAGTTGGAGCCGTAGGGCCGATATAAAAATATTTACAAATCATTAAAGTTGGACCATAGGACCGTATGTTGAAAGAATAAAGAGTTTTTATAAAATTTTATGAGTTGGGCTAGTGAGCCGAATGATGAAAGTATAAATTCTTTTGCATGAGTTGTAAGAACAAATGTTTATTTTTTTTGTACAATAACCCTGCATGAATATTTACTATTTTTGGATACTTTTTATTATGATGTTAAGTCCACTCTTCTATAACTTTTTTGTTGGCAGATCTCAGTTCTGGGTAGAGGTTGGTCCACTAGTGCCAGGAGGAAGGCTTTTGCGAAGAAGTCTAGTTGTTCAAAATACTTTTGAGTTGTAAATTTTGAACAGATTGTTATGATGTGCTTGTATGCTTTGTTGGGGATTGAGTATCTTGTAGTTTAAAATCTTATATTTTTGATTTAGGAATGAAAGATCCCATAGTAGTTTATGAGATTTTGCCCTACGAGAAAATTAATATCTTGCAAGAATGATTTTATGGGCGATGTGGAGTGCATCCCTTAATCAATTAAATTAATTGCAATTAGGTGAGCCTGTGCCGCACCACTTCGAGTAGGTTTAATTATCCTCCGAGGAGTGGGTGTGACATCTAAGCTGCTTGTTCAGTCTGAACCTACAGCCCTCCTGATGATATGTTAGAAATGGTGTAGGCAATTAATGCGCATTAATTGCTCACGTGGCTCGGTCTGGTCTCTTCTCTAGATCTCGGCCATACTCCGTTCTTCGTATGTTTGGCCAAGCACTACTATACTCGGTTCCTCGGTGTGGGAGCTTGACCTCTTCTGGGCGGCCTCATATTTTTGATTCGACCCATATCTTTATTATGGGTTGCGTTTTTTTCTGGATCGTGCATCTCTCTATAGACTCAGACTTGGGCTTGGATTCGATCAATTCTGGATCGACCCAATTTAGTAGCGACTGAAGTTGATGCTATCAGTGAACAAAAATAAAGAGCAAGATCTATAAAGATGCTTTGATACCAAATTTGTTGGCGAAGCAGAAGTTAGGATGGATTTTTTTTCAAGAATAAAGAACAAAAGATTGTGTAAAAAATATGCTTGGATGCTGGAGGAGGGATTCAATCAATGGTTTAATTGATACAAATTTGCTTATGATGGATTCAAGGAAACACGGTTAAGAAAAAGAGTTGCTGAAATCTTTTCTTCGATTTCAATATATTGCACATTACACCAGGATCTCTACTTATACATGAAGGAGATTATTCTAGAAAGCTCTAAGTAGACACTTTCCAGAAACTAAAAAGCTTACTAATTATACCAAATGTTTTTTTTTAGAAAACTCTTTCTGGAAGATTACATATTAACTTATAACAATAAATAAGTCAAATTATGAAAAAAGATTACAAAAAAGCCATTATTTTCAAAGAGTCCAAACAGGGCCTAGGTACTGGCAGTACAAGGTACTCAGTTATTTATTAGGATATAAAACTGTAATTAATTAGTTGGTGCTATTAAGATTGGATAAAATAAAGAGCAGAGGAGAGAGAGAATGACTGCTAGGTCTAGACGTTTAAATTTTAAATTAAAAGACGGAGAAGATGGAATGTATTTTCATTAATTAGATTGAATTAATCATGTTTTTAAATGTGAAGAGTGAAGATATTTTTTAGAAGTTGTATTCTTGGTTGTAGAATGTAATTTTAAAGTACTCTCAGTCATTGGTTCAAAATATGTATTGAAGAGAGAATACATTTTTTAAAAACATTACTTATTTTATTATATAGATATTTTCTTGAGCCCATGAGAGATCTTTCCTTTTGGATTGTTATCTCAATGCGCTGCATTGACGAAGATTTGCAATAATATAACTACCTTTAATAGAGTCAAGAACAACAATATATACGGCATGTCCGTATTGGTATAAGACTGAAAATCAAAGAGGATCAGCAGCATTGTGTCTAGTACTGATCATCCAAAGGGATCTAGGAGACATAAAAAGTTAAAAAAAAACTTTGAACTTTTTGATCTTTGGATAGATTTTTGGACTTTGGTGTGAAAAAAGATTTGAGCATCTGGAAATTTCTTCATTTTTTCTAGCTATATCCAACTCCAACTTTCCAAACATTTAGTGTGGTCACAAAGAGCAAGAGACAGTGGAAGGAAAGGCTGGTTCAAAGTGGATAACTTTATCAGAGTCAAAAACAAAAGTCACACTACTAGAAAAATGGTCTTTTGCGACAAGCTTTTACCGTCGAAAAAAGTATTTAGGCTGTCGCAAAATGGTATTTGCGACCATTGAGCGATGGCATTTCAACCGTCACAACTTCGGGGTCACTTATTTTTATTTTGTTTATGTTTTCATCCTCTGACATATGTTATGACCTTTATGACACACCCTTTGCTTATTTTTTCGGGTTGGTGACAAAATAGTTCTTTGTAATTATATGTGCACTGTATTTTGGTTACCAAATTGCTCTTTGCACTTGTTAAAGCAGTACATCTCTTGTTACCCATCAGTAGCTGGAGAAACTGCTGACTAAAAATATTGATCCAACTAATGACTGCAGGATTTTACTAGACTCGAATCGCTTATTATTCATGGAAGGGTATCGCTTTGCTTCCATCCCTGATTATTGAGGATGTTCATTAATAAAAGCGCTGCATTGGTAATTAAGGTCACTGTAAGAGAACACATGCATCCGTATTTAAAGTTTGTGTGAAATGCTGGTGAGATTGGCTGAATTTCATTAGGCCTGCAAGCTTTAGGATGCACCCTCATTCTCTTTTTCCTTGGGTCTTTTACAGTACACTGCAATCACCACTGCCTCGCGGCCGGACATTCGTAATTCTACGAATTCATTGTCCAATTACGTTCAAACGTTATGATTCAGAGATCAAAAATCATTCACTGTCCTCGAGAGTCCGAATGTTCTGAGATGCCGTCCGGACGTTGGACGTAAATTTTGGACCAATTACAACAATCTCCACCTTGGCATAAATATCGTCTACTCTATAGAACTTGTTGACATTCCCCAAGACCCGCACTTCTTTTTCAGGTATGAGTGTTCCATCTTTTTCATCTTCTCTAACTTAACTACTAGCCATTTAATCCTGTCTGGACTACTTGTAGCCTTCCTGAAGTAGGATCTTCAGTAACTGTGATCAGAGCAAAACTGATCATGTCTTCACAGCCTTGCCGGACTGGTGCTTTATAGGTTCTTTTCTCCTGGCCTTTACAACTGTATTTGACTTATGTTTTTTCAGCCGCTTCTCCTGCTGCTCTGAACTCGTTTCACAGTCACCTGACTGTGCTGGTACTGTAGGTGTGGCTCCACCTACCACTGTACTCTCTATCAATCTATAGAGACGCCCAATCTTCTGTCTTCTCATGATCTCAACAAACCCCCTACTGAGCTCATTTCTCCACCCTTTCTTGTGTACACACAACCCAAAGAGTCCGATGCTCCCAAAAAAATCAATTTTTTCTTTAGCCCTAGAACGTGTCTGACATTACCTAAAGTCCTAATAATGCCGTCAAGCATTTTTATTTTGACTGTACCTATTCCAATGGCCTTTCAAGCTGTATCATTCCCCATTAGAACAATATTACCATCACATGATTTATAGTTATCAAACCATTCTTTGTTTGGACACATATAAAATGAACAACCAAAATCTAGAATCCATGTTTTTGACAGAAATTTCTTACCGAAAGAAACTGAAAGTAGACCTGCGTCCTCTTCACTGTCTGGATGATCATCTGCATAACTAACAGACTCTGACGCCACTATCTTTTTCTTTCTCTTTTACTCCATGTGCTTCTTCAACTCCTGACACTGACTCTTGTAGTGACCAGTTTTGTGGTAATAGAAGCATTCCACATCAT
>JAUTBS010402647.1:0-10085 GCA_032361285.1 Aequorea victoria | reverse complement strand
AGGAGTCTTCATCCTACCAACTGTAAGGCTCCTCTTTGCCATAAAAGAATGTGCTTCTCTTTGCCAGAAAAAGAAGTAGTTTCGGTTCACCAAGTCAAGAATCAGGTTGTACGTGGCTTCGATTCGTCCATCCAAGAATCGGTTTAATGGATTCAAAAATCTCAAGGCTCTTGGAGAGTGGATTAGGTCTGGAAGACCGAACCACTATAAATATTATTTGTATCTCTTTTTCTTGAGCTCTTTACTTATTGATTTCTTTCAACTAATTTTTATCTGTCAATAAAATTAAAGAGTTTTCAAAAAGATACTAAGTTTTCTAAAACAGCCCATTCACCCCCCCCATTGGGTTGATAATTGAGACAACAGTTTTCATTAGAATAATCCTAAATATTATAATTATGTCTCATAATGAACTGAATTTTTTGGGCGTTACAAAAGGAACTGAGATACACAGATATGATATATATAACATATATATATATCACAGAAAAAACATGTATGAGATATACCTTGAAAATATATATGTTTATGTATTTAAAATCTTTTAAAAATATGATAAAATGAATATGAAAAATAAACTCCAAAGAAAAGTAAGAAGAAAACCCAAAAATATAGAGATTTCAACCATGGAATTTCTATACCGAGGTTTTGGGTCGACTCACCATGAGATTGAGTCAACCCATGCCCCTTAGAGCTTGGTTCCGTCGCCAGTGGGTCAACTCACGTGGAGGGTGAGTCGACTCATTAAGCCAAGCCCTCGGTTCCTTATTAGTTTGCTACCTGGAGTCGGCTCATGAACCATTTGAGTTGACCCATGACCACCTGCCTTACCTTAGGTCGACTCACTCCTACCTTGGGTCAACTCATGATCTGGGCTGGTCAAATGAAAAGGAACCACCTCGGCTCACTCAACCTTGGGTCGACTCACCATGCCTTTGGGTCGACTCACAGTCACCTGTTGTGCCTATGTTGTGGGTTCCTACCTTTTGGGTAAACTCACCATCCCTTTGAGTCAACTCACAGTGCCTTATGACGTAGTTTTCTACCTTGGGGTTGACACATGCCTTCGTTGCATCAGCCCATGGTGAACTGAGGGACTTGAGTCGACTCACACACCCTTTGAGTCGACTCACAGTCACCTATTACTGTGACTTACTACCTTGGGTCGACACAGAGTCTCTGTTGTGTCGAGTCATGGCCGCCTCAGAGACTTGGGTCGACTCACAGACCCTTTGAGTCGACCCACAGTCGCCTGTTATGCATATACCGAGACCTTTTTCCTTTGAGTCGATACACACCCTTGTTGTGTCGACTCATGGTCGCCTGTGGTGACTTTTTGACCGTGAACTTCTCTGTTGTGTCGACTCACAGTACCGAAAATTCTTAAAAAATATTCTGAAATAAATCCTAAAGCTTAGGCTCTATTTGGGCATCAGTTTAATGATAAATTAAATTATTTAATAATTAATTTAACACCATAAACAAACGTTAAAGCTTATAAATGGGGAAAGGGTCCATTTGGTACCTATAAATAGTTTTATTAGCTTTATTTATAGATCATGATGTATTGCATTACATAATCAGGGTGACGAGAATTTCTACATTTGCTTTGTGTTGCATTTGAGCTTGTTTTGGATATCAGGTAAGTAGATTGACATGCTACATACTTTCAATAAAATCCCCGTATTTCCCTAAATTACTTTGAAAAGGAAATGCATATGTTTTAAATCCTTTTAATGATATTGTATGATATTCTCTTATAAAATTATTGTACAAATATTTTATAAGTTTTGATTCCTATATATATGATGCGATTATGAAATATGATTCTTGGGAAATAAAATAAAAAAATCCAGGGGAAAGCCCTCTACGGAGGTTACTCTGGCCAGCTAGGGAACAGACCCGGTCTTAATCTCGTGGTGATTCTAGTTGACTCAACGGTTAAGGGACAGCTTGGGTGCGTTTGGTAACCTTAACTGGAATCGTTTAGGGAATAAACTCAGGCACTAACCTGTGGTGACTATATTTTCGATATTGGATCCAATGGGCCAAGGATGCCCCAAGTTTATGATGTGGCATTGATTACTATGTTATGCTCAGGCTGTTCCTGTTGAAATTGATTGATACTCTTACTCTTTGATGAGCATATCGCTATACCATTATGATATTGACATTTTTATGTCCTGTGATGTGAGGACACATCTGATGTATAGTTTGAGATATTGGTGACTCGTATTGATAACAAGACCATGTGAAAAAATATATATTTTTTCATGAAAGAAATGATGGGTTGTGTGATTGCTCTTTTTGATTATATTGTATATCTCATACCATGATGATGTTTGGAGTACAAGATATTTTGAATCCCCTATTTTGAACTGTATTCCATTATGTATGTTTCCATTCACCAACTTTAGCTCACGTTGTAAAATCATATTTTAGGTAATCAAAGAAGAAGATAGTTGATGAACTCGGTAGCTTCAGGAGATCCAGAAATAAGACCTCTAGGATATGCATTTCGCTTCCGCATTGAAATAAATAACATTTTATTATGAATTGGTTGGAACAACACATTATTAAAATATTATGGGCTGATTGTCCCACATTGATTATATTGGATTTTAATTTATTAAATCCTATACATTTTAGTATCTTTTAGCATATTGCTAGCTAATTGTATGATTAATGCTTTCTTGGTTCATTGGACTAAGGCCCAATATCCATGGCCGGTCACCTTTTCCAAATTGGGGTGTGACACTTTTTGTGACAAGTTTGGTATCAGAGCAAAAAGTTTAGATGTTACATCATGTTATTAGTAGAAGTCCGCATCTCTAAAGTTTTATGTTATGAGTTCTTGTTGGTAGATTGATCAAACATTATCTTATATCTATTTTTATCCTATATTGACCATTAGTAAGATGGCTCGCCCGAGACGTAATGTGAATTCGAGACATGCATCTACAGAGGATGCAAAAGGGGAGCATACCCCTGGCAGTACTCCAGAAGTTATAGAAACCCTAGTGGCTCTAGTAGCCCCAACTACTCAGATAGCACCAGCAATTCCAGAAGCCCCAACTGCCCCAGTTCCTGAGGGAGTTCTGCAGGCTCTCCAAGCCCTGGTGAGCATGATTGCTGGGCAACAATCTCAATCGAGGGTGGTTAGCGCAAACAGACCTATGGACTTGGATAAAGGCTCAGTGTTTCAGAAATTCTTAAAAGCGCACCGTCCAGCCTTTAAAGGGTCAACCAATCCTGATGATGCTGAGACATAGAAACTTTGTATAGAGAAGATTTTTGAATGGTTGGGTTGTACAGATGAACATAAAGTGTCATTGGCAACCTACGTATTGGAAGGATAGGCTGAGCATTAGTGGCGCATGGTGAAGCATCAATATGAAGGCAGAGAACGTGAGCTCGTCTGGACAAAATTCCTAGCGTTGTTCGACTACAAGTATTACCCGGTGGCGATCAAGAAGCAGAAACAAGTGGAGTTCCTGATGCTAGAACAAAAAGGAATGTTAGTGGCAGAATACGAGGCAAAGTTTGTTGAGTTGTCCTGATTCGTGCCACAATATGTTGCTGAAGAGGAGGATAAAGTAGTACTATTTGAGAGAGGTCTACGCCCAGCTATTCGTAGTAGGGCTTCATTGTTCGAGGCAAAGACATTGTCAGAGTTGGTGACCAAGACTCTTTTAGCAGAAAAGAGTTTGGATGATGCATAGAAGAGCAAAGAACTGTAACCTAAGAGATTTAGAGATTCGAAGCTAACAGGGAGTAATTCTAGAGGTAACAACCCCACCAAGAAGGCTTATCCGCAAAATCAACCATAGACTCAGGCTAATGGGAATGCAGAACAAAAGACCTAGAACCCATGTAGCCAATGTGGGAAGATCCTTTCTCGTGGACATTATTGCAATGGTACGACAAAGATATGCTTCAGTTGTCGTAAGACAAGACACATGTCCACGTACTATAAAAAATAAAGGGACAGAAGGATAACAGGCACAATAGTCATTTCAAAATCAGAGGTCGCCTCCACATAACAATGGGCTAGCTCAAGGCCAGTATAATCGTCAAGGAGATCAGAGACAGCCTACAGTTAACAGGGCATAAGGTCAATGTGCAGTTACTCAGGAACGTGTTTTTGCTCTTACTCGTGAGGAGGTAGAGGCTTCACCATTTATGGTGCAAGGTATCATTATCATATCATCTGTTCCTCCTAGAACTCTTATAGATTCTTGTTCTATGCATTCTTTTGCTTCACCTGAGTTCTTGCATCATCTATCTATCATGGTAGAATCTTTGGATGTATGTCTCTATGTGTCTACTCTTGTTGGGGACACAGTATTGCTACATGAGATATGCCATTTGGGGGTAGTGGAATTGAATGATAAGATGTTGCCAGTAGATCTTATATCTTTAGTCATTCGTGACTTTGATGTCATCTTGGGCATGGATTGACTTTTCAAATATCATGCGACCGTTTATTGCTATTACAAGAGGATAGTTTTCAACATACCTGGGCAACCTATGTTCTTCTTTCAGGGAGATGTGAGGTTATCTGCCCTTCATGCAAATTGGATGTTAAGGAAGAGCTGTGAAGGCCTTTTGGCATGTGTTGTAGGCACTAAGGTGCCAACGATGGAATTGGATGAGCTTCCTATCATAAGGGAATTTCTGGATGTCTTCCCTAAAAATTTACCTGGTATTCCTCCTGATAGTGAGATTGAATTCATGATCGATCTTCTGCCTAGTACTATGCCTATCTCTAAAGTACCATACAGGATGGTACCCTTGGAGCTAAGAGAGTTGCAGGTACAGTTGTAACAGCTGGTTAAAAAGGGTTTTATTAGACCTAGTGTTTCACCGTGGGGAGCTCCAGTTTTGTTTGTGAAGAAAAAAGATGGTTCTATGTGACTATGCATGGACTATAGGGAGTTGAATAAGGTTATTGTCAAGAATAGGTACCCTCTGCCATGGATTGATGATTTGTTTAACCAGTTGCAAGGAGCTCAAGTGTTCTCTAAAATTGACTTGCGATCTGGTTATCACCAACTAAAGGTCAAGGAGGCAGACATTTCGAAGACAACTTACTCGTTATGGCCACTATGAGTTCTTAGTTATACCTTTTGGTTTGACCAATGCTCCAACGACATTCATGGATTTGATGAATCAGATTTTTAAATCACAGTTGGATCGCTTTGTAGTAGTGTTCATTGATGATATTTTAATCTACTCTAAAAGCAAGGAAAAGCATGAGAAACATTCATGAGAAATCTTTCAGACTCTCAGGGAGAAGAGGTTGTATGCTAAGTTTAGCAAATGTGAATTTTGGTTGGACAGTGTATCTTTTCTTGTTCATATGGTCAGTAAGAAAGTAGTATCTGTGGATAGAAGCAAGATTGAGGCTATTGTCGACTGGTTGTGACTGAACTTAGTGACTGAGATACGTAGTTTCTTGGGACTGGCAAACTATTATCAACAATTTATGGAAGAATTTTCTCGTATTTTCCTGCCGCTTACGAGTCTTACTTGAAAATGGGTGAAGTATGAATAGACGAATAAATATGAGCACAGTTTTCAGGAGCTACAACAAATGCTGACTTTGGCACTAATTTTAGCATTGCCAACTGAAGGCGATAATTTTATGATTAACAGTGATGCATCACATCAAGGTTTGGATTGTGTTTTGATAAAGCACGGTAAGGTGATAGCTTATGCTTCACGCTAGTTGAAAATGAGAAGAATTACCCCACACATGATCTGGATTTGGCAGATATTATCTTCGCATTGAAGATATGACGGCATTATTTATATGGGGAATCTTTTGAGATTTACACCGATCATAAAAATTTGAAGTATATCTTCACTCAGAAAGAGCTCAACTTGAGGCAAATGCGATAGCTTGAACTATTGAAGGATTACGATGTTAAGATACTTTATTATTCGAGAAAAGCGAACGTTGTGGCCAACGCTTTAAGTAAGAAGTCTTTGGGAGGTAGCTCGGCGTCATTAACATTTCAACATCATTTAGTAGAGGACTTGAGGAGGATGGGTGTAGAGATAATACAACATGGGAAAACGGCCTTGTATAGTCAATTGATAGTGAGGCCGATCTTGCTGGAGAGAATTAGTGTGGCTCAAAGGAATGATCTTCAATGCAAGCAGAATGTAGAAGAATTGCACAAAGGAGAGGTTAAAAATTTCAACATCAGTGACGATGGAGTTATTAAATTTAGAGATCGTTTGTGCATACCTGCCAGTAGTGAGCTGAAGAAGGAGATTCTGATCGAAACTCATAATTCTGGGTATAGCATTCATCCGGGAGGTACTAAGATGTATAAAGATCTTCAAGAGTATTTCTGGTGGAACAACATGAAGCGGGATATAGCAGAATTCGTAGTGCATTGTCTTACTTATCAGCAAGTGAAGATCGAACATCAAAGGCCAGTGAGAAAACTTCAACCTTTACCACTACTTGAGTGGAAGTGGGAGAATATTACGATGGATTTTGTGTGTGGATTGCCTCGTACGCATAATGGACACGACGCAGATTGGGTGATAGTCGATCGACTTACGAAGTCAGCGCACTTCATTGCGATCAGGATGACACATATCTTGGATCACTTGGCACAGTTATATATGAGAGAGATTGTTAGGCTTCACAGCGCACCTATTTTGATTATTTCAAATTGTGATCCACGTTTCGTTTCTAAGTTTTAGGGTTCATTACACACTACTATGGATACCCTGTTGGATTTTAGTTCAGCTTATTATCCGCAGATCGATGGACAGTTGGAGAGAACTATTCATACTTTGGAGGATATGTTGAAAGCCTATGCTTTGGAGTGGAAAGGTGATTGGGATGATCAGCTACTACTGATGGAGTTCTCTTATAATAATAGTTATCATTCGAGTTTGGGAGTGGCACCGTATGAAGCGTTGTAGAGGCAGAAATGTAGGTCCCCTTTGTGTTGGTATGAAGTTGGATAGAGACAGCTTCTTGGACCTAATTTGGTGGATGATGCGACTTAAAAGATTGCCATTATTCGAAATAAACTTTTAGCAGCTCAAAATCGACAAAAGAGTTATGCGGATCTACGTAGGAGAGACTTGGAGTTTTCTGTTGGAGATATAGTATTCCTCAAGGTTTCACCTTGGAAAGGAATCATTCACTTTGGCAAGAAAAGAAAGTTGAGTCCCCGATATATTGGACCATTTGAGATTTTAGACCGAGTTGGGGAGGTGGCTTATCGCGTGGCTTTGCTGTCACGCCCCAAATTGGGTAATGTAACCGGCCGTGGATCATGGGCCTTGGCCCAATGAATCAAGTAAGCCTTAACATAAATTTAGCTAACTATATGCTGAACAATAATAATTTCCATGAATTTAAACAATTAAATCCGATCTCATCATAAATGAGTCAAACAGTCCAATATCTCATCATAATGATATCATAGTATCAATAATGAAATGTACTAAACAATGCGGAAGCAAAATGATAAAATGTCCTAAAGGTCATATGGTTTGGATCCCACGCAACAGTCCATCCTCTAGATCTCTTCTCACTGGTTACCTGAAATGTTATGGTATAACATCAGTATAAACTGGTGAGTGGAATCATGCATAGTACAATAGAGTTCTAACATGGGAAATTCAAATAGTTTGTATATAAACATATCATGGTATGGCATATACATCAATATCAAAAAGAGTAAACATATAACCCATCATTTTATTTCATTTCATTTCTTCTCTTTCTTTTTCATTTCATTTCTTTGAATATATATATGTATATATCTTTTCTCTTTTATCAAAATTGGACATCAAAAGTGTCCTCAAATCATATCTATATCAGTGTCATCATATAAATGGTATAGCAACATGCTCATACAAGAGTGGGAATAATCAATCAGATTTGCTATAGGAATAGCCTGAGCATACATAGTATCATTGTCACATAATAACTCGGAGCCTCTTGGCCATTGGATCCAATATCGAAAAAAGAGTCACCACAGGTTGACGCCGGGGTTTATTCCCTATATAATTCCAGTTAAGGTCACCGGACTCACCCGGGTTATCCCTTAATCGTTAAGTCAACTCGGGTCAACACGAAATTCAAACCGGTTATGTTCCCTAGCTGGCCAAAGTCACCTCTGAAGAGGACTTTTCCTTGGACTTTTTCATATTCCAAGAATCCTATCTCATGATCGCATCATATATAATAAAAAAATAATATTGTTTTCATTATTTTTAAATCAGTTATGCCATGATTTACAATAGAGTATATCATACATTTTATTTGAAACCATTAAAACACATACATTTTCTTTAAAATATTTATGTAATAATTTTACAGGATAACGTAACATACATAATAATTTAAAAGCATTTAAAGAGATAGAACAGTTACATTTTTTCTTTGAAAATAGTTTTGGAGAAATACGGGGATTTATTTAAAATATAAATAGCAAGAATCCACTCACCTCGAGTCCAAGCTAATCTCTAAAAAATAATGAATGTAATAAATCTCAACCTGATATAATACAATAATTAAAATCATTAAACGAGGCTAAATAACTACTTATAACTATCAAACGGTCTCTTAACCCATCCCATAAGTTCAAGGTTTGTTCTTAGTGTTCAATAAATTCTAATTAATTTAATTTATCAATTAAATTGATACCCAAACAGAGCCCAAGTATTTTAGAATTAATTTCATGTGTTAAATTGAGTATTAATTGATTTAAAGTTTTTTTAACTAGCATCCAAACAGGTCCTAATTGATTTAAATTTAATTCAGATTACTTTTAAATTTTTTAGTTCAGTGAGTCGACCCAAAAGAGGTTTGAGTCGACACAAAGGTGTCACAGGGGCATTGGGTCGACACAAAAGGGCTTTGTGTCGACCCAAAAGGGTCACATGGGGCTTTGGGTTGACACAGAAGGACTGTGTGTCGACCCAAGAGGGTCCTGGTCCGAAACAAAGCAAGATGGGTCGACCCAAAGGGGTTTGTGTCGACCCAACAACAAAAGAGGTATTCATGGGTCGACCCCAAGGGAGTTTGTGTCGACCCAAGAGTGGTCTGGGCAACAATGAGTCGATCCATTCAAGCCATGAGTCGACCCAACAGAGGGAAAGCTCGCCACTGAGCTCTCTGCCCAAAAACGTCCGGACGCTGGTGCAGAAATGTCCGGACGTTTTGCACCAGTGTTGACAGGAAGAGATTCTGAGGCATGTGAGTCGACCCAACCATCCCGTGGGTCGACTCGAAGCTCGGGACAACCATCCATGGCTTCTGAATCTCAAGTTTTTCATGATTTTTTTCTCTTTTCTTTTCTTTAATCATTATCTGTGATGTTTTAACATATTTTATTAGTTGATTACATAATATTTTCATACGATTATTTTCTGGTTATACATATATATATCTGTTACTCGTATATATATATACACTTGTTATATATAATGTAAAATTATAGATTCTTGTCTCTAATTCCTTATCATATCAACATGATTTAATCTTATTTATTTACATGCTAGGTGGATGGATCTTTAAATTAAAACTAAAATTGAACTATATGACGATATATGTATTTATATGATCAATGTATATATAAATTGAAACAGAGCATCAGTTCTTACCCGAAATTACCCAATAGTGACGAAGACGAGGAAGATGATGACTAGCTGTGGTGCTAGGTGGTGATGGCAACAGTAGACAACGATTGTAGTGGTTCCGGTGGTGGTGGCAGAGAAGTCGAGAGGCTGAGAGAGAAATAGAGAGATAGCATAGAGGGATTGAGTGATAGAGAGAGATGGGTTTTTCTGGAGAAAGGAATCCCATATAAGAGGGAAAGAGGAGCAGATTTGATGGGGGAATCCCACAAATCTCTCTACCAGAACTTATCTTCCTAATACAACGCCTACTCCAAAGGGAAATAGGCTGACCAAATCTATTTTTGAACTTATTCAGTTACAGCTGTTCAATAGCTGACTTCTATTTTCTTTTCTTTATTTCTTTTTATATTTCATGCCTTATTAGCTTAATAATAATAATAAAATAATAACTTAATTAGTTTTAT
>JAUTBS010402635.1:0-17255 GCA_032361285.1 Aequorea victoria | reverse complement strand
ATCTATCATAGTCATTGCATGGAAGTTAATTTATTTATTTCAGTATTTATTAGCTGTATCGGGTTAAGGCTTTCTTGATTTCGTTGGGCCACAGGCCCATGAACCATGGCCGATTACCATTCCCTAATTGGGGCATGACACTTTCTGTCTGAGACCAGAGTCTCAAACGATAGAAAAAAGAAAGGTTTGCGGGACGGACCCGACTTTCCGTCTGAGATCGAAGTCCCAAACGGAAATAAAAAGAAAGGTTTGGGGGATGGAGCTGGCTTTTCGTCTGACACCGAAGTGTCAAACGGTAGAAAAAGAAAGGTTTGTGGGACGGACGCAAATTTCTGTCTAAGATCGGAGTCTCAAAGGGTAGAAAAAAGAAAGGTTTGAGGGACGAACCTGGCTTTCCGTCTGAGACTGGAGTCTCAAATGGAAGAAAAAAGAAAGGTTTGCCGGACGGACCCAGCTTTCCGTCTGAGACCATGAATCTCAAAACGGCAGAAAAACTGAGGGTGCGGGACAATACTGACTTTCCCTCTCCGTCGAGTCTTAGAAGGCTGAGTCTCTACAGGTGAAGAAAAGATGAAAAATATGGGCGTGAGACAATGCTGACATATCCGTCGAGACGTATCTCTATGGCAAAAAAAAAGGGGTGCGGGGATGCACCCAAATTTCGTCGAGACTTATCTCTCTATTGACAAACCAAAAGAAAGACTGCAGGAAGCCCCGGCTTCTATCAAGACTCTTAATCGCTACGGATAAAAAAAAAGGAGGCTTTGGAAGAGTAACCAAAGGAAAAAAACTTTTGCTAAACGGCAGGAAAAGACGCGAGCTTGGTAGCTCGGCTTTCGGTGAGAATTATCTCTCTACGGATGAAACAAAAGAAAGGTGCGCAACAGAACCGGCTTCCGTCGAGACTCTAAATCTCTACGCTTAGAAGAAAAAGGGGAGGGGAAACGAAGCACGACCTTTCCGTGCGAGGATAAACTCAGACGGCAAGGGAGGTCGTGTGTGGGACGATACCCGACTTTACCGATGAGCCGAAACTCAAACGACAATGGATGCGGGGCAAAGCTGACTTATACCGACATAACTGACTCGATAAAAAGGGGGGATGCGGTGATAAAGACCGACTTACACCATGATGCGGTGACAAAGACTGACTTACAAATTTGTTGCGAGCAAAGATAACAGAGGACTATCATCGAAAACATTGAGCCATGTCTCGATGTCGGAGGAACTCAAAACTCAAAGAATTTTGGGTAAACAGAACACGAAGGGAAAAGGCACAAAACCTTACCAAAAGATTTTGACTAGATATTGGCCTAACGACTAAGAGACTCGGGATGACAAACGGAGGGTCCCGAAAAGAAAGAGGTATGGCTTGGCGAAAGGTTTGGGATGACCCCGGAGGGACCCTAGAACAAAAAGAACAAGGCACGGGTTGAATGAGACCCAGTCCTAGACGCAAAAGAGAGAAGTCAGGTCCGAAACCTAACGACTCGGGGTTTTAAGACATCCTCAGGAGCTCTCGAAAGAAGAAAGAGGTACGGGTTGATGAAACTCGGCTCAAAGAAACGACGAACGGAGTTAGGTAATGGCCTAACGCCATTGAACACGGGAGATCCCACGGAGGGTCCTGAGAAAGATGAAGCGAGGTTCAGGTGGTGAAACCTGGCTCAAAAAAGAGAAATGATGAAATCTAGGCAACGACCTAACGACGTCAAACTCGAGACAACCCACAGAGGGTCTCGGGAGAGAGAAAGAGAAAGAGACACGGGTTGAGAAACTCAGCCAAACGAAACAATGACGATTAGGCAATGGCCTAACGACGTCAAAACTAGGAAAACCCGAGAAGGAAGTCGGGAGAGAGAAAGCGAGACTCAGGTGATGAAACTCGGCTCTAAAAGAACGAAAAGAAAGAAAAAGGGCAACTCTAATAACTCAAAAACAAACACAAAGCAAAAACACATATCCTATAAGGGTATTTATCCTAAAAGAAAAGTTCTAATATGACTAAATGCATATGAAAAGGATTGGTAGTCTAGTAACCGGGTACCTTCTAAATAGGAATCAAGAATATACCTCCCCAACCAAGTAGTACCTGGCCAGGTCAAACAGTACAGAGTGATAGTTTTTGTCATTATCCAAAGGGGCATAAGGCCAGAAGGCTTGCTAACATCGCCCACATAGCTCCGAGATAGTTTTAAAAAACCGCCGAACTAAAAGGTAGTGAAGCATTTGTCTTATTTTATTCTCTCATTTATTCTTTTGTTTTGAAAAGTACTCAATGAAAAAAGAGAAGTCATTAGATGGAAAATCATGCATGCAATGCTAATACTAATGATAAATTTAAGACAAGAACAGTTGGAACATTTTTCAAGTTTGGCTCACTTTTAAAAATAATCCCCAGTGGAGTCACCACTGTGAGGAACCCACCCTATTTTTTCTCCATTTTTCTTCTCCGCTCCTCACATAAATGACATGTGCGTACGAAACAAACCACAAGAAGAAAGGAAAGAGGGGTTTTCCCCCAAATGCGTTCGTGTTAAAGTCTGCACAATTTAGAGTCGCCACTGTGAGGAACCTACCCTCTTTTTTTTCCATTTTCTCCTCCGCCTCTCACATAAATGCCATGTGCGTACGGAATGAACCACGAGAAGAAAAGAAAAAGGGGTTTTCCCTCAAATGCGTCTGTGTTAAAGGCCGCATGATTTGGAGTCGCCACTTGGTTTTCGGATAAACCAAGAAACAAGAAAATAGAAAATTTCAAGGGAACTAGTCTGTCATTACCAGACAAAATGGTTTGAGAGCTAGGGTACAAAAGGGGAAGGTGTTAGGCACCTCTCTCGCCCGATCTGAAGACCGACCTCTACTTAACGATTCCATTTTATTCTTGTCTTAAAATTATCAAAAGCAACACATACAGAAAAGGGGGGTTGAAGAGAAAACATTAAAAAGCAAACAAGGAAATAAAAAAACCTAACCTAAAACTAAGGCTTTCTATGCATACTTACGCTTAAAGGCATGTCAAAGTGGGAGATGACAGCATATCAGTGCAGTTGATGCATATAAAAAGATGCTATTTAAAACATAAAAAATGCAGAAAAAGCTACTGGAAGCCACTGGTTTTGAACAGAGGTGGCGTGCGCCACCTCCAACCTGGCGCGCGTCACTAGTCTATGGCGTGCGTCACTATGGGACATTGAGCTCGTCATTTAGAAGCCCGAAAGAGGCTATTATTTTTAGAAAATAGTGTGCTCGTGTGTGGGTGTGTCTTTATAACAGAAGGAAATATAATACATGATATTTTAATAGAAATTCTAACACGTACAAAAAATAGGTAGAAAATATACATAAAAGATTTCCAAAAAGGGCTACTAGAAGCCACTGGTCTTCAAACAGAGGTGGCATTCGCCACCTCATGACCTGGTGCGTGCCACTGGGACATGGCGTGCGCCACTTGTGGACTCTCTGAAAGTGGAGCGCGTCACTATGGGAGAGTGAGTTCGACACCAGGAGGTCCAAAAGGGGTAACTATTTAAAAGAAATAGTGTGCTCGTGTGTATGTGTTTTTACACGAAGAAGAAAAAGAATTTATATATATTCTTAAAGCTAAGACATGCTTCTAACAACAATTAAAACATGCTTGGACAGTTAAGGAAGTAAATAAAAGAAACCGGAGAGAACGAGACCAACGACCTCTTTCTCCCCTTTTACCGATTACAAGAAGAAGATTTTTGAAAGAAAAACAAAATGAATAAAAAAGATAGAGATAAGTAAAAAAGGAAACCTATCATATATCTTGAAAGATGAGCAGAGTTTCAAGCAGTTTCCGCAGCTTCTCCTCAGGTACGGCATGTCCTCGGAAAGCCTTCCGCGCAGTCTTCGAGCCTTCGGAGTCCTTCTAATGCAAAAGATTCTAAAGTTCGGTAGTCTTAGTGAAGTTTTGGGATTATCTTAAGCTTAGGTTATTAATTTGGCAGGGGTTCGGGTTGTATATGGATTGAAATTGGTTCTGTAGAGATTTGACGCTCCGAGAACTCTCTCAATTGGCTTGGGGGAAGGGTCTTATTTATAGAGTTAGGGCGAGGAGGCTGACTTGGTGCCAAAGTCTCCTCTCAAGGTGGCGTAGGCCATGTTAAAGGAGGTGCGCGCCACTTTGATGTGGCGCGCGCCAAGGGTAAAGGTGACTTGGGGCTCTGACATTGTTTTGGCTAGTGGCATGAATAGGTTGTGGCGCGACGCTAGTGCTTGAGTTTTGAGGTGGTGTGGATCGGTTTGGATGGAAGTGGCGTGCGCCACTTAGAAGTGGCGCTGCGCTGGATTGGGCTGCACTAAGGGGTATTTTTGATATTTTGGGTGTTTTGGGGTGTTTTAGGGTATTTTGGGATGCATTGGAAGTACTCCTTGGACTCTCGGACTCGTATGAAAGCTCTTTTGACGCGATTGATGTACACATTCATCATCAGAAAGCTTGCAGAAATTGGCCGATGTTCGGTTAGTCAAAATTGGGGTGTCTACAAGCACCTGGTTGGGAGGCTGAATTGAGGGGTGTTTTGGAATTTTGAGTGTCTTTGGTGGTATTCCTTGGACTTCTGAACTTTCACAGAGTTTCCTTTGATGAGGATTACGTACGCATGCACTCATAATCGGAAGTAAATTAGAAAAGTCTATGCGCGGGTTAGTTAAAATTGGAATGTCTACAACCACAAGTCTAAATCCTTTGAGAAATTCAAAGTTTTCAAGGCTGAGGTGGAGAGGCGGCATGGTAAACTAATCAAAACACTATGATCCAATCGTGGTGGGAAAAACCTCACGGGAGAGTTTATGGATTAACTAAAGGAGGTAGGGATTACATCATAATTGACTGCACCTGGCATGTCTCAGCAGAATAGTGTAGCAGAAAGAAGGAATCAGACTCTTTTAGATATGGTTAGGTCTATGATGAGTTATTCGGATCTGCCTGATTTATTTTGGGGTTTTTCATTAGAGATGACAACATATTTGTTGAACCTAGTTCCATCTAAATTAGTTTCTTCAACTCTCACAGAACTGTGGAATGGGCGCAAGCCCAGTCTGGGACATGTTCGGATTTGAGGTTGTCCATCACACGTGCTGAAAAAGGAACTGGGAAAGTTTGAATCTATAACAGATATGTGTCTCTTTGTGGGTTATCCTAAAGGCACCAATGTAGGTTTATTTTATGATCCTAAGGACTAGAAGGTCATTATTAACACCAATTCCCAGTTCTTGGAAGAGTATTATATTATGAACTTCAAGCCTAAGAGTAAGTTAATTTTACAGGAGCTAAGAGGAAGTAATGGAACAGATGCACCAAATGCACAACAAGGAATATCAATTGATATTAATAACTTATTACCTTTTGGTAGTGGGAAATTTATTGATGATCAGGAACGTTTTACTAGTACACAAGCTCATGGAGAGCATCGTCGTAGTGAGAGGGTCAGACAATAGCATGATAGGTTGGTGTACTAGGGTGAACACTTCAGTGAGATCCCAGAAGAACATGAACCAGAACCCAGAAACTGTAACGAAGTTATCCAAGATAAGGACTCAGGTCTTTGGATGAAAGTTATGAATTCAAAAATGGAACCCATATACTCCAATCATGTCTAGGATCTTGTTGATTTGCCGGATGGGGTAAAACCTATCGGATGCAAATGGATCTACTAGAGAAAAAGATGGGTGGACGGAAAGGTGAAAACCTTCAAAACTAGGCTTATTGTAAAAGGGTTTACTCCGAAAGAAGAGATCGATTATGATGAAACTTTTTTGCCGGTAGTTATGCTGAAGTCTATCAGGATTCTTTTATCCATTACGGTTCAGTTCGATTATGAAATTTGGCACATGGACGTCAAGATTGCATTTTTTAATTGCAATCTTGATGAGTGAATCTATATGATGCAGCGATATGATTTCATAACAAGTAACCAAGAGAGTAAGGTATTCAAGTTATAAAGATCCATTTATGCACTTAAGCAAGCATCAAGGTCTTGGAACATCCGGTTTGATGAGGTAATCATTTGTTTTGATTTTTATCAATGTCCGAATGAAACCTGTGTGTACATAGAAGTTGACGAAAGTATGGTGATATTACTTGTACTTTATATGGATGATATACTTCTCATCAGTAACGATGTGAAAATGTTGTCTACCATAAAAGTGTGGCTGTCAAGACAGTTCGACATGTAGGACTTAGGAGAAGCCATTCACATCTTTGGGATCAAGCTTTTACGAGATCGGAGTAAAATGATGTTAGGTTTATCCCAAGCACTTTATATCGATAATGTTCTTACCAGATTTAGCATACAGGATTCTAAGAAAGGATTTTTTCCTTTTAGGCATGACATCAGTCTATCTAAGGATCATTGTCCTAAAACACCTGATCGGATAGAAAGGATGAAAGGTATTCCTTATGCTTCGGCAGTCGAAATTCTTATGTATGTCATGCTATGTACTAGACTTGATATTCATTTTTCCGTAGGGATAGTTAGCAGATTTCAGTTTAATCAAGGCGAAGAATATTGGACAGCGGTAAAGTGCATTCTCAAATATTTGAAAAAAACTAGAGATTATATGCTGGTTTACCAGGCTGAGAGTCTTGTGCACACTGGGTACACTGACTCAGATTTTTAGTCGGATAGAGAATCCAGGAAGTCTACCTCTAGATATGTGTTTACCTTGGTAGGTGAAGCTATTAGTTGGAGGAGCATCAAGTAATCTTGTATTGTTGATTTCACCATAGAGGCGAATATGTTGCCGCTTCAGAGGCAGTATGGCTCAGAAACTTCTGTGGTGATTTGGGAATGGTTCTCTCAGTTCAGTCGGCTATTACACTTTATTATGATAATAGAAGAGCGGTTGCTAATTCGAAAGAACCCAGGATCCATAAACGGGCTAAACACATTGAGCATAAGTATCACCTGATTCGAGAGATCGTTCAGATAGGTGATGTGCTTGTGACAAAGATTGCATCAGCAGATAACCTGGAAGATCCTTTTACGAAGATCTTACCAGCTAAGATTCTTAATAGTCACATAGAGAAATTTGGTTTGAGATGTATGGAAACATGGCTTTAATAAAAAGTAGAAGATTGTTAGGATTTTTATATAAAACCATGTTCAGCTCATTTATATCCGTGTTTGTGACAAATGCATTGTTAATTATTTATAATTAATATACGATATGTCGGTAATTATACATAGTAGGAATTCTGGTAAATAGAACTTAGCTTACTTACAGCAGATCAGAAATCGAGTTATTGTAAAATAAAAATAGTTTACAGCCTAGATAGGGTTGACATCCTATCGGTATACTTGCGAACACAATCTCAGTGGTTATCTTAATCACAGAAGTTTATTCGATAATTCAAGGAAGATTGTGTTCGGTACAACATGAATATATTGAATAGGACCAAAGGTGAAATTAAAGTCCATATACTGACATGATTGAACTTATACAATTTTACGATTTGCTCGAGAGCTCATAGATTCTTAATCCCGAGAAATATTGAATATTGACGTGTTTTATTACTTATTACTTTAAACTACTTATGAGTGAAATTCAATCTCATTATTTCAATAAACCTTGTAGTTTGTGTAGTAAATATTAGAATGTGATTAGTGTTATATTTTAGAGAAATTCGTGTCTAGAGTATTCTATTATGGATTGTAATACACTCTTCATAATTTTATAAGTTTTGATGCTACTAGTAAATCTGATCTGTGGATTATTAATTTAATCCGGTAGTGTATCAAATAAGTAGTATCTTGTAATCAAGGATTATAGATGTTGGTGAAATTAAATTATCAATAATTAAATTTCACTAAGCGGTTATTGAAAACTTAACAAGGAGAATCATATTATATGTTATATAACTCGGCAAATAAGGATTCTTATCTTTATGATATTAGATAATTAAATTGGAGTGCAGTTGTAATTATTTAGTAGAATTAATTACAATTAAAAGAATTAGAAATATATCATGGGGTGCTGATATGTAATTTCTTAATTTTTCTCGAAACTAATTTAATTATTATCTTTGGTTCCCCAGTATAGTCCGTAATTATAGATCAGGTCTCTCTCCTCTACTTGGCCTAATTTATAAATATGTGTTTTAAGCTCATATTTTCAGGATTAGGGTTAGAGTTTGAGAAATCAGAAAAGAGAGAGAGCGGCAGTGGCCAATTTTGGTGACCACCCACCAGGTCTCTACTGATCGGGCAATCAGATCATACACTAGAAGATCCAAGATTGCAGTACTGATTCAAACCTACTGGAATCAGAAGATAATTCTTTAAACTCCGGGTAATCTAATTAATTAATCCGTATTAATGATCTAATCTAAGATCTGTAGGCGGTTTTCTACACGAATCTAACATTTCGAGCAGCTGTTTGATGTAGGGATATAGATCGAAGATGTCATTCAATCAGGGACATTGAGAGAGGAGAAAGCAATCAGAATCAGAAGCATATGAGGCCTTTTCAGAATAGCCACCCCACCAATCCAGTTAGCAATAACCTCGCCAATAATGCTACCAGCTCCATAACAGCAGTCTTAGAAATCAACCTCCTTAACCCTCAACCAAGTCAGCCCTTCCAGCAAAAAACCCAAAAGAGGATTTTTACTCAATTGAATGTGTCGCTCTCCATCCTGTTATCCAGCTTGACAGGGAGAGGGCATCTTAAAACTCTTGAACCAACTCCTTCGCCCAATCCACTTCTACCTAGATATAATTCTGCACAATACTGCACCTTCTATCAAGGGCACGGGCATCTGATTAACAACTGCATGAGGCTTCGACACAAAAATCCAAGACCTCATTGATAACAAGGTGATTCTTCCCCAGCTGTAGTCAAGCCGAATGTAACCACCAACCCTTTGCCAAACCATGTAAATCCACCTTCATAGAACCTAAACTATATTCACACCAATCTTCCCTATTATGACCCAAGTGTTTATATTTTTCAAAAGGATGTTGCTAAGCCGAACCCTCCTCTCTTGGAAGGGGATTCCCTATGCTCTTTGTGTGACACCCCAAAAATTTGGAATATCAAAAGACATATTTATAGTTTTTAGGGTTATACCATTGTCAAACACCATTTATCATATCATACATAAATTTAAAGGTTACAATTTCATTCATAAGAAACTAAGGTTATTGTCATTAAAATTAAAGACCTAACAAAAAATTGAATAAAAAAGGTGATCTTTCTCGCTTCTCTACGTCAGCCAAGGTTTCATGCATTCTTTAGTGGGTATTTCTTCAAAAGCTTTCTCTTCGTAACCTGGCATGAAATGCCATGAGCCTAGAATGCTCAGGAAAAAACCCTAAACAACCCTACCAATCTAACATCGATAGTACACATAACACATAATCATCAAGTATAGAATTAATGAAAAGATTCATACCGTAATGCATGCTCATGAAGATGCATGGGACCATCTTGATGACAAGACACCAGCCAAACATAGGATCCCTTTTTGCCGAAAGGAATCACACTAACCTAGAACACACAAGTTGCCATGATGCAATTCATTATTTGTGACGCCCCAAAAATTTGATTCATCAAGAGACGTAGTTATAATACATAGGGTTATTCTAACATCGAACATCAACTAAAGTTTAAATACATATCATAAGATAATAATATTATCACTTCCATCTGTTTAATACAACCTATTTTAATGTATATTACATTCCAACAATACTTTAAAGAAATTACAAAAATATAATTCTTTTGGCACGACCGTCGTATATTCATGTGAGCCACGGCTCTATGTATTCTTTGGTAAAATCTTCGGCCATCGTTTCTTCTTTAATTTCTGGCATGAAATGCCGTGAGCTGCAAAACCTAGAAAGAAATCCTCAAACAATATTTCTAACACATAATACATCACAACAACTTATAACAAGGTATGATTATGCATGGTGACACACTATGAACACAACGAGAATTCCTTTAACGCCGAAAGGATAACACAGTCGAAACACACATCCTATGAATTTTGCAATAGAACACCTAGAGCATCACGACCCAGGTTCTCCATTGGTGGTTACTATGACTCATAGTGGGTTAAATACCCACCGATTTATACGAGCCCCCAGTTTGAACCGATCTTAAAACCCTTTTTGTCACACTATGACCCGTATCAAGTTACATACTCCACTAGTTTATAAATTTCATAAGGGCGCCAGGGTACAACCAGGCTAAGAGTCCAAACTTAGTTCATTGCCGACCTTGCTCTGGAACCTCCTCCCTAACGAGTCCTGATGTAGTAGCCCGTATTAAGTTCATAAGTCAGACTCGGTGCACCAAAGCAACAACTGTACCCATCACAAGGTTACATCATGGAAGGAAAACCAACCCAATCTAACAACAAGAAACATACCCGTCACAAACCATGTGAACTTGTCCAACACAATAAATTTTCATCAAGATCCAAACCTAGCCAAGCTAGACACAAGGTGTATACTCCCACCCAAGACTTACGCCATGCATGATAGATGTTATAACACAAGACTAAAGATCATACAATATTTAAATTAGTCACAAAACTCATTAATACACATAGATGATATTGAAAAGAAACAAACATGTCATAGGAGTAGGTAAAGACTTAAACACAATACTTTTCATCAAAACTTAGAATTTTAGAATCTGTTACAATGCTTCCAAAATACTGTAAAAATACCAAATTTCACTTGAAAATTATTAAAATTTACCGAGATCTAGATTATTGTGTTATCTAAATGTTTGATGAAGAAACTAAGAACTTTTTGTGGATAGATAAGGGTTAAAAATTCGACAAACAAATCTGTTGAAAAAGGAGTCTGTTTGGGAGAAATAGAATATCTAGACATTTACCCAATGAAAATGAGTTTTATAAATTTCACGTGAAACTATACCCATAGACCTTTATTTTCATAGGCGGCTCATCTCAAGGTGAGTTTTTTGGAAGATTCTAAAAATATTCAAAGTGGGTTGTTTTGCTGCCTGACTGTCACAGAAATTTTAAAATTATCATAGGGATTCAAAAATACATTATTGGGTCCAATAAAATATCACACACACTCAAGATATCCTAAAGAGACTCTGTTTCAAACAGCTTTTAATTTGGAAGATATATGCTTCACACCAACAATCCTAAGATTGCTTAAAAACCACACTATTTTAAGGATTCTCTAACAATCACTTACAACCATCAAACTTCTCCTATTTTAGAATATCCAAGGCATGTCCAAACACATCATAGAAAAATAATATGTTCACCATAAGGTACCAATCATCTCTTACATTATTTCTTTTTTATCTTTGATCATTAAAAAAAAATTCTAGAATAAGGTTCCACACTTTATTTTCTTATTTCCTTGGTTCATCTTCATTCTTATTCATACTTCTTTTATCTTAGAGAAGATTAGAGATAAGAATATGATATTAGGAGAGAAATAAAGAATTTAAAGAGTTTCTTACTTGACAGGTCTTGGTTTATGGATGTTAGGACATAGTTTTAGTTCCTTCCTCTTTTCCTTCTTTTCTTCTTTCTTCCTTCTTTTTCTTCTTGGCCGAAATTTGAGAGGGCGAGAGAGTGGGGAAAATGTTTAAAGTGTGGGAGGTAGGGTTCTATATATAGGCAAGGGTGGAGTGCAGGATTTTTCAAAGTTTTATTTTCTTTTTCTTTCTTTAATTGTTAATCCAAGAGTCACCTCATTCATGATGTTAATTTGGAAGGAAATTCTTCTAAAATGGTACAAGATGACCTATAAGAATAGTGATTTTGCTTGGAAAATCAAACTTTCATGATGGCAAATGGGGTTTTTGAAAAAGTCTTTCAAAGGTCCTTTCAAACTACTATTATTTCCTAATTTATTTGTTTCTCTTATTTAGTTATTTAATGTATTCTTCTCTTTATGAGGTATATTTATGTGTATATGTATTTTTTTACAAGTATTTAATCACGAGGGAAAAAGATTTGGAGTGTAGAAAATAGGTTGCTTCTATTTGTGGTTAAAAATCCCATCGAGCTTCCTAACAATTCTTTTATTTTTTATTTTTTATTTTTTAATTAGTCATGTCAATCTTCTCTCATAGAAATTTGTATATATGTTATGATTGACAATATGGATTAGAGATAAAAATTCTCTCTAATATCAAATTACTAATATTTTCACTATTATACTCCTTTTTCTTTATGTTCTTTTCCTCACAAAAATTATCACATCAATCATTCTATCTTTCTATGAAAATATATATACATATAATTTTATTTCTTTTTATTTTATATATGTGCCCAATTATGAGGGGAAATTTGATAGTGTAAGAAAATGTAACTTCTAAACTTGGTGAAGTATCACATCACAAGTCTTTTTTTTTCTTTTCTTTTTTTTAATTATGTCACATCTATCTTTCCTCTTGGAGACAGAATTCCAACCATATATATATAATATTTTTTTGATTAATTAATTTGATGTGGGCCCTCCTTTAATTCTTTATTTTTTTTTCTTCAAAAGTTGTCACTTCAATCATTCTTTCCTCCCATGAAAATATGTATATAAATATATATGATTATATATTATTTTATTTTATTTCTTTTTATTTTATTTTAAGAAGACTTAAAATGGGTTGTTGGGCCCTAATTTATTTATTTGGGTAAATTTTGTTTTCTTGGGCCTCATTCATTGGTCTGGGCCTATTGAGATTTTCATGAGCCACTTATTTAATTGGGTCAGAAATTATTAATTTGGGTTTAATACATTAATTCATGAGTTCTTCGACTTAATTTTTCATTTTGGAATCTAGGCCACAATTTTTCTTTTTGGTTGTTAATTTGTTTGATATTATTTCTTTTCTATATTTTTCAAGTCTTAAGTTCTCTTCTTAGTTCATAAGTTCACTAATTTGATTTATAAAATCTTGCTCCTAGGGTGTTTAGAATTTATTAAAAATCTCATCTAAGGTTTAATTTTCCCTTACCTAAGTTCATTAGTTTAATTCATGAAATTTTGTTTCTAGTATCCTTAGGGCTCGCTGGAAGTTAAATATAGGGTTTGAACGTCTTTTGCACAATTAGGGTGAGTTTACGCCTAGATTAGGTTTTATGAAAATTTGGGTTTTTACAATCTACTTCCTTATAAAAATTTCATTCTCGAAATTTAAGGTTGTGACTCTAGCTTCATATAGTTGTGCCAATTGATGCGCCTAACATCTTCCGTCCTTAGTTGAACTTTCTCACTCATTCATGAGGCTACGAAATTCTCACATGTTACAGCACTTTAACACGCTAGCTCTTCCTTTGTTGATCCCCTAATCTTTTATCTATCTCGTTTTACAAGACGTGTCATACTTTGTTTCTTTACATCTAATGATGTGGGGAGAGTAAATCATATCCTTCCATAATTGTTGTGAAAGAAAAGAAATGAATAGAAAACTCATCCTTATTGTGACTAAGCGGTAAATCACCCTCTCGGCATTCTACGCGGTTTTTAAGTAGTCCAAGTTACCGTGATGACAACTTTTCTTTTCATCTAAAACAAATAACTCCCCAACGATGGAAAGAAATACGTGATCTTCAACATTAGATGTTACCAGCATAGTCCTTCCATCGGTATAGCTCTTTTGATGACCTTTGTACATTTCATCTCCTTCAGAATCAACTACAAAACTTGATTGATGAAATTTCTTCTAGTACTGTCCCTCATAATCTATCAATGTTAGGCATAACTAAAAACCTCAAAGTCATACCAGTTTTCACTCTATTCGGTTGAAGTTTCACCTATAGGCATTCGATAATTTATAAAGTCCAAATTTTGTTCTATCTTATGTGCTTCCAAGATTTTATTACAAGATCGATGTATTTATTTAGATAAATTCTCTTGTCACCCTTATTGAGTTCAAGAACAACCTTTACCATTATCATCATCTCTCAATCTTTCAAATCTATATAAGGTACAAGACCTCTGTACTTCCTACTCAAGCGTCAACGATAACATTGACTTTACTCGTGTGATAAGCCCAAATAAATTGAAAGTCTTCAAGGAACTCCATCTAACTTTGATACCTCATATTTAGATCTTTTTGTGTGAATAAGTACCTCAAACTTTTGTGATCCATAACGATCTATAATTATTCTTCATATAAATGATGACACCAACACTTCTAAGCAAATACTAATGCTACTAACTCCAAATCATGTGTCATGTAGTTCCTTTCATGTGGTTTTAGCTCCCTCAAATCATATGTTATTCCTCTTTCATCTAAGCTATTGCACGACTAAATAATTTCTTGAAAACATCTCAATACATAGTGTATACTACGTCTTTTTTTTTCAAACAATAACCATTGGGGCATTAATCCACCTCATCTTGGGTTCCTAAAAATAACTCTTCATAATCCGTTATTCTATGCAACTTTACTCATCTATGCTTCAAATGAACCATCGATTTAGCCAGGTTAGTGAAATCTTGAATAAATCTTCTACAATAACCGGCCAATCCTAAGAAATCTCAATTTTCTTTTGAATATTTATTTTTGTTGAAAATACCGTAACTAGATCAATCCAAACTCTATTTTCCAACATAACATGCCTCAAAAATTTACTTTCTTCAACTTAGAATTCACTCACTCGCCTACATATACAATTGGTTCTCTCTCAAGTCTTGGAGGATTTTTTTCGATTGTTGCTCGTGCTCTTCTTTCGATAATGAATACTCCAAAATGTCTTCAATAATCAATACAATAAATTAGTCCAAGCATGGCATAAAAAGTCTATTTATCAGACTCCTAAACATCACCACAAGCTTACAACTATCGTATCAAGTTCAGATTGTTGTCTTCATTATATCGTCCTTATTTGACTCGTAAAAAATTATAATCGGATCGAAGGTTGATCTTGGAGTAGCATCTCCAAACTTTTAATTAATGGAACTAGTCTTCAGTTCTCGGAGGTGACTTGGGTTCTTTTATCATAATTGTGTCGAGTAGTCTAGTTGGATGTTTGATGCATAGTCTCAATAGTCTTCCCATCTTTCTAGTGAATAGATTTGAAGTGCTCTATGGTAATGTATTTGATCTTATGAATCTCCCCTATACTAATTTAAGCAACTTAACTTTCAATTCTACAAGCTTGATAGGCATAGTGTTGGGTATTGTCACAGCTATTAGTTGAAGTTCTATAACTCAAAAGAGAGATTCACTATGCGGTTCATAGGTATTCATGACAATCCATGGTAAAAACTCATAACCGAAAGGTGAACAAATACGTGTCTAATGGTTCAACATATAGACGAGCAAAGAGATACCGCAAAAACAATACATCCAATATTTTTGGGAGGATTCTCGAGTCTTTTTGGAAGGATTCTCATGATTGAAATCAATTGACTACAATTAAACCTCAAGAAATCATGTTTAAACGATTGGTAGCCAAACTATATATTTTGCTCTGAAGTTACGTTAGCCAAATGCGTTTCAATTCAAACCATCAAGTCTAGTCTCCAAATAAAGTTTTAAGAGTAAATAACTCACAAGATTACTCTCATAATAGAGTAAACCGTCAGGATCTGAAGGAAAAATAATGATCATCACAAGGATTCAAAAGTGGTTAAAACAAACGATTACAATGGTACCCGACTTAAGAAGAGAAAATGTCTCAAGGATTTAAGTATCTGAATACACGATCATGATTTAAGGTTTTTGAGCAAGCAAAACTTTCCAAGAGTAATCTTCAATTGGATCAAGAAGAATTGATTACAATACGATAGTTATTGCTTTACAATGACAACTCGACTTAAGAAGAAAGATATCATAAATAATTTTAATTGTATGAAACGCACAATGTGTTCGCACGAAACATCTTGTTATAATCCTCCTATGAATGGATTCACGAGTCCTTCGTTAGTAATCCTAGAGCTTTAAATAGAGTCTTTCATTTACACGCAATCTCATCAATTACCCCTTAAACAGGAACCCATTTTTCATGATGAATACATGGATGATTGATCTAGAATATCAACAACTTTGTCTTGTGAGTAAGAGGTAAGCTAACCTTGGTATGGTATGATTTAAAACTCACTGGTACAGCGTATTATCGGGAAAAAACAAGCTCTAATACCTTTTTTATCGAATTACCTTATTCTCGAGCAACTAGAGTTTAAGATACTTGTATAATACTAGTATGGTAAGAGTTTATCTATCTAAACGCAAATCTAAAATCTACTTCCCACACAACGCTCGTGTGCTTGATTTCCTTCCACGTCACGTTCTCCTCATGCCCAAAATTTCTCCTCTAGGCCTCAGTCAGAAGACAACCTTCATGCAAGATATAATTACATAGACTTAGTTCATTTTTAAGTTCCTACTTATACTTAGATCATAATATGTAGTAACTTAGACCAACAATTGCTCAACTAAAATGCGGTTTCCCATAACCTCATACCTCTAAGGTTCACTAAACCTAAGCTCTGATACCAAGTTGTGACGCTCCAAAAATTCAGTTCGTCAAGAGACGTAGTTATAATACATAGGGTTATTCTAACATCGAACGTCAACCATAGTTTAAATACATATCATAAGATAATAATGTTATCAATTCCATATGCTTAGCACAACCTATTTTAATGTATATTACATTCCAACAATACTTTAAAGAAATTGCAAAAATATAATTCCTCCGGCACGACCGTCACATGTTCATGTGAGCCACGGCTCTACGTATTCTTCGGTGAAAACTTTGCCCATTGTTTCTTCTTCAATTCCTAGTATGAAACGCTATGAGCTGCAAAACCTAGAAAAGAAACTCCCAAAACTCAACATTTCTAACACATAATACATGATAACAACTTATGATTAGGTATCATTATGCATTGTGACAGACTATGAACATAACGAGGAACTCCTTTAACGCCGAAAGGATAACCCAATCCAAATACACATCCTATGACTTTTGCAACATAACACCCAAAGAATCACAATCCAGGTTCCCCATTAGTGGTCACTATGACTCGTACTGGGTTAAATACCCACCGGTTCATACAAGCCCCCCTCTTAAACCGATCTTAAGAGCCGCCTTATCATACTATGACCCGTAGCGAGTTACATACTCCACTAGTTCATAAATACCTCAATGGATGTGGGGTACAGCTAGGCTAAGAGTCTGAACTCAGTTCATTGTCGACCTTACCCTAGAACCTCCTCACTAATGAGTCCTAATGTATTGGCTCTTGTTAAGTTCTTAAATCAGACTCGGT
>JAUTBS010402624.1:0-10088 GCA_032361285.1 Aequorea victoria | reverse complement strand
TGCCGAACGAGCCTGTTCGCTTTCTGATGGTTAGTTGCGCTTGTACGAGAACTCCTTTCACCCTGCCTTAAGGCTCCCATTCCCTAGGATTGTTAGAGAACTCTTAGATTTCCTAGGTTTTTTCCCATGCTAATTGATGCCGAACACCTAGAGGATACTCTTTTGTGCCATTATCCTATGGGAGGAGGCATTTGATGGTCAGTAGAGGAGTTCCTACACTGCTACCATCCCACAAAGAAACAACTTGGGTGGTACTTCTTTCAAGCTCGGTCTGAAGATCGAACCCTCATCCATGGATCCCCCACCTCTAATAAGAACTGGAATGAGAGATTTTTCTTCATTTCGAGTAAAAGTCTGGAATTTTAGCCTAAAGAGGTGGTCGGGCCTCACACCCTTAGAATCAAAACTAGGTGGGGGAAGCCTTATACCGAGGATGTGTCAGCCAAGCCGATGTTTGATAACAAAGCAAAAGCCCGAGTCAAAGCTACTCGGGATCACCCTTCCAGATCTTTCAGTCAACTTGTGACTCCTCAAAAGTTGAGCTCCTAGATGCTCGGTCGAGTAGTTACTAATGAGAATCTTTTGCCTTTTGTTTCCTTTTCCTTACTGCATTTTTCTTATGTACCTTGTCGACATAACCTTAACCTTATATTGATTTTGCGCAGGAATGTCGAAGAGACTAGACAAGTTTGCGGTTTTGAAGATGCTTGCCCAACCAACCATGGGGGAGGCCGAGCCTTCTGTGGCTAAGAAGCCAAAATTCTTCCATAAGGAGAAGGGTGTTACTGCCACCCCCAATTCAGGAGTAGTGATCGGTCATGAATTATGAGTCTTGGCACAATGAACTAAGAAAGTTTTAAACATTCAATTAGCTAACAATACGCTAATAGATCTAATATGCATGAGATTTATCAACTAAAAATCCATAATAATCAATGGGGGACACAAACAGCCCATAATGTCACAATCAAATATATTATCTCAACAACTTATAATCAGATAATAATGTATCAATGCGGAAGCAAAATGCATGCCCTAAGAGATCTTAAGTCTGGATCCCACGAAGCTACCGAGTCCGTCAACAAGCTTCTTCACTGGTTACCTGAAATATGTAATTACAACGTCAGCTAAAACTAGTGAATAGAAGTATGCATAATAATATACAGTTCAAAAGCTTGAGATTTAAAATATCTTATATTTCAACATAATCATGGTATGAGATAAACAGTATAAGCAAAAGGGTGACAACACAACCCATCTTTTCTTCTTTGTCAAAATATCTATATTTTTTTCGTGATCTCGATATTAAGACGAGTTATCAACATATATTTCAAATTGGAAATCAGAGGTGCCAACAATATTCTCGGGATATAAACATGTCAATAATATAATCAGGGCATCATAATGCCAATAATGATATAGTGATATGATCATCAATCAATACAGTGGAAATCATCAACAACCATATGAACCTTTTGGGCAAATAAGTAACCAATGCCAATATAACTAGTACTCAGGGCAGTTTTGGCCCGTTGGATCCAACATCGAATATAGAGTCACCTCAGGATGGCGCCTGAGTCTTTTTTCTAGACGATCCAGTTTAGGTCACTAGAAGCCCCGGACTGTCCCTTAAACTGTTGAGTAACTAGGGTCACCATGAGATTCAAACTGAGTCTTTTTCCTAGTGACCAGAGTCACCTCCGTAGAGGACTTTCCCCTAGACTTCCATATGGTCCCAAAAAAAGTCACATGATCGCACCATAATAGATAAAAGAATCTTTTTGTATATATCATACAAGATAAAATATTTATACCGTGATTTTCATAAGAGAAATCTACAACAATATCATAAAAGAACTTGAAAACATATACATTTTTTTTCTAAAATAATTTGGGAATACATAAAATTTGTTAAAAGTACATAGCATGATAGTCCACTCACCTGATATCCAATACAATCACAATATGCAACAACAATAGTAATGTAGGAATTCACGTCACCCTGATTTATGCAATATAATAGATCATAATCAACAATTAATGCTAGTCAAACTATTTATAGTTACCAAATGGAACCACCCCCCATTCATAAGTTTTAAAGTTTATTTCAGGTGTTAAATTAATCCTTAATTGATTTAATTTATTATTAAACTGATATCCAAACATAGCCTTAACTTTAGAATTGATACATGAATGTTTTTAAGAATTTTTGATATTTTGAGTCGACACAAAGGGTCTGTGAGTCGACCCAACAGAGAGAAAACTCAGTGCAAAGGTGCCATATGCAACCATGAGTCGACACAGCGAAGGCCATGTGTCGACTCAAAGGCTGCAGCTATCGGCATATGACACAATAGGCGATAGTAAGTTGACCCAAAGGGGTGGTTAGTCGACCAAAGCAGAATGAGCTGAGACAGCTCCTCTTTAGTCGACCAAAGCAGACCATGAGTCGACTCAAGATAGAAGTGAGTCTCATTGGCCTTTCGGGTCGGCGCAGTAGGAGGTATGGCCCTTAACCAAAAGCTTGGGCTTCTTGGCCACAGAGGCCTCAACATCCCTGGTCTCGCATGACTGCACCTTCATTATTAGAGACTTGTCAAGCCTCTTTGACATTCTTGTTCAAATGAAAAAAATAGCAAAGAGTTGGAAATATGAATGGTAAAGAAAAACTGACAGGAAGGATTGAAAGAGAAAAGGTGAAGGGTTCTTACTAGGGATATCGGGGCTAAAAATCCAGGCACTCAGTTTCTACAGAGTCACTATGTCACGCCCCGCCTCGAGGCACCGAGCACGGGATGCGAGGGGAACAAGACTAAATCATCTTACATTTCCATCTCAATCCGAATTCCGTTAACATACAAGAAATTCTTCATGTTTTTATTTTTTTTACATGACACAACTTTACATCACAAGAAGGTACTCCGGCCACTATCTCATATTTCATATTACAATCCAAAATAAAATACCACGTGGAGTATATCTCCATGGACCCTGACCCAAACCTAACTTGCAGTGGACCTGACCGCGCACATCGTTTGTCTATACCTGTTACAAAGATCTGTGTGGGGGTGAGCTATAATCCACGTGCTCACCAATCACTAGCAACTATATTATAAATTGCACAATGAAAGAAAACAGTTCATCACTTTAAAATAAGATAATTTTTCTCAAAACATACTTTCATCATAAAAGATTTCAAATTGCCATCTTTTCACAAATCTCCTCCTAAGAGGGTTTTTTTTCAAAGCTTGATCTATTTCCGATCTTTTCGTTACTCTCCATCTTCATTTCGTTATTTCTCTTTGTATAAGTTTCCCAAAAACTATTTCCTCTTTGAAAAGAGTTGTTCATCATTATTACCGTTCATTATTTTTTTTTTTAAATCTTTCATCTTATCATCGTTCACCTCTCAGTTGAGGAATTTCATAATCATAACATCATCACCTCTCAGTCGAGGATTTTCCAACAATCACCTCTCAACAGAGGATTTCCAATATTATTTTTGTTTATTCACTTAGTAGTGATAATTACGACTTTTTATTTCACACATCCACTTAGTAGTGGTCACATAATCATCCATTTACTAATTATCTTTTTCTCATAAAGCCTTGGGTTGTATTAACCTTCAAACTAGGAGTTGTTATAGTACTGTTCATATGAATATCCCGTCTACTCAGTGGATAGGGCTAAGGATCATTCACCGGGCTACCTTAACAATGCTCAGGGGTAGAGCTAGCAATATATATATAATACTATGGCATATACCCATGAACGGTTGTGCGGTATACCCATCCCATAAAATATGCCCACGAACGATTGTGCGACATACCCATCACATGACATATGCTCATGAATGGTTGTGCGACATATTCAAATAATATCAAGGCTAATATGATATACACATTGTATCTATTAATCATTTATCTCAATATCTATTTAGGTTATTTATAATGACATACACCCGCTCCATTCACGGACCGCGAGATGTAGTCCCGAACATTCATTAATTATTTTTTCCTTAATCTCAATAATTTTTCTTATAATTCTCTTATTCTTATATTCCATAGAGTGGTTTCATATAGATATATTATTTTCCTCCTTTATCCAAATATTTTTCTTTTAACCATAGTTTTCATATCCTACTATGTTCTTAAGGATCATTTCATAAAGATATTGAGTTCTAGTTTCAAAAACAAGTTTGTAGATCATTTCATAAAACATAAGTTCGCAAAACATATCTTTCTTTCACAAGTAAAACCACCATTATTCATTTTCTCAAATCATATAGCATCAAAGCATAGGGAATTTAATCATTCACACATTCATAATACCAAGCTGGTGATAAGAAACACTCACCTCAAAAATGAGTGCTCCTCCTTGAGTCACGTCCTCCGGTTCACTCCGAAACTCTAGTTCCTAACACATAGATAGAATAGGAACTTACTATGTGAACTAATGTGACACATGTATGTTGGTGTGGATATGCAAGTAGGGTATTTTTCTTAGTTATATCCTTTCTAATCATTCTTGGTACCCTTATGGTTTCCAAGACCCCTAACTTAGATTTAGGTACTTAGGTTTGCTTAAAGCCTTCTTAAATCATATTCTTCTCATTTCTAGATTCTGCAACACTGTTTTAAAAATACTTTACAAATACCGAACCTCACCGGAAAATTCCAAACATTCACAGAGAACTGGTTGTGAACATAAGGGATCTCAAACATTTCTACAACAGAATCTGTTGAAAAAGGAGTCTATTTGGGAGAATAGAGATATCTCGAAATATAGTCAATCAAAGTGAGTTCTGTAAATTGGGAGTGAAACTAGACCCATAGACCTTTCTTTTTATAGGTGGCTCAGCTGAAGGAGATTTTTATAAAATAATCTGCAAGAGTTCAAAGTGGGCTATTATTCTGTCTCTCTATCACAGAAACTTCAAAAATAGTATAGGGGTTCAAAAATATATTTCTGGATCTAAACAAACATTAAAGATCCTCAAGACATCCTAAATAGGCTCTGTTTAAAACATATTTTTATTTGGGAAGTGTTTGGTTCACACGAAAATTCTTGAAATGACTTAAAAACAATACTATTTTGATGTTTCCTTCACAATCACACCCAACATCCAACTTCTCCTACTTTAGCACATCCAAGGAATGTCTAAACACTTCATAACAACATAATATGTTCATCATAAGGTTATTAATCACTTCCTATATTATTTCTTCTTTATCTTTGGTCATTAAAAGTTTTCGTAGAATAAGGTTCTACACTTCCCTTTCTTATCTCCTTGGTTCATCTCCATTCTTGTTCATGTTTCTTTTATCTTAGAGAGGGTTTGAGATAAGAAGATGATACTAGGAGAGAAAAGATCCTTGATGATCTTCCTTGCTCTATGAAGTTAGGACTTAGTTTTAGTTATTTCCTCTTTCCTTCTTTCTTCTTCCTTTTTTTCTTTCTCTTCTTTCTTCTTTTTCTTCTCTCCTTCTTATTTCTTCCTTTGTGGCCAAAATTTAGAGATAAGGAGGTGTGGAGAAATGTTTTAAAAGTGTTGGGAAGGGTCTTTTATTTATAGGCAAGGCTTAGAGGTGAAAAATCCTTTCTACCCATCAGTAGTTTTTATCCAACTTCCAATTCAATTCTTGTTCTTCCAATTTGATTTCAATCCAACTAAATCTTGGACTCCAAGACTTCTAATTCTATGTTTGGATTCAATAATCTATTTTTCTTAGGCCATAAGACCTTATTTGGTTTAATGGGGAATACATTCCCTAATTTTATGGTACTTGACAAGATTTTTTCTTTTTTCTTTTATTTTAATTCTAATTATATCACATCATATCTTCTCTCATCTCATCATTCTCCCATGTATTTACACTATTTCTTGAAGACTTTTTGAGACTTGGTGAGGTAGGAAATCTATTATTCCAAACAGCCATCATTTCCATCTTTTCATTTCTTTTTCTTTTTCCCAATAAAGTGTCACATCACTCCCTTCTCATGGGGATTTCAGTCCAGACCTTCTAGAAGGTCTAGAAATACTTATTTTATTTTTATTTTAATTATTTATGAGAATTAGAATGGGTTTTGGGTCAAAATTAAACTTTTTGGTCAAATTTTCAAGTTTTGGTCCTAACTTTGGTTTGGGCATGTAATTAGTTCAATTGTGCCATTAATAAACTAGTTGGGCTCAAATATTTATTTATTTTCCGCCCCCATAATGTTTGGCCCAAATCCCTAATTAGATTTTTCTATTGGGCTTCTCAAAATTTGGGCCTCATTTAGGCTTTCCATCCCCTTCCTTCTTTTGAACTCTCAATTGAGTTTTTTTGGATTTTATGATTTTGTTGGGCCCTTATAGTTGGGCTTAGCCTTATTCTATACCCAAATATATATTAAATTTTTGTGCTTTAGGAGTTCATGGGCCTTACTTTGGCCCGTTTTGGTTTTCTGCGCCTTTTTCTCATTTCGCAAGATTTTCTAACTTGAATGTTTTAAAACCTCCTTGTTCAAAATTTATTTGAACTCCCTTTATCAATTTCGACTTTCTAGGTTTATCCTATTCTATATTCCATGCATTCACCCATTTGTTCATAGGGTTTGAATATCATTTCTCAAGGCGTAACACCTTTGTTCTAGGTTTAGCGTCTAAGGATCGTGTTTTAGAAACGTGAGGTGTCACAAAGATACTGCCATATTTTTCCATGATTCGCGCTAAAAAATATTATCTGCGTAATTCTGGGTTAACTCAAGGTGAGCTTGGGTCGACTCAAATACCTTGGGAAAGATTACTGTGCCAGTGGGTTGACTCACCAACTATTTGGGTCGACTCAAAGTGTGATCGTCTCTATTGTTTGACAGAAGCCGCAAGTGGGTCGACTCATGAATTCTTTGGGTTGACTCATGAGAGTTTCTGTGTTGACTTGTTATTGTGGATCGACTAAAACTGTTTCTGTGTCAGCTCATGTGCTCTTGGGTCGACTCATAAGTTCTTTGAGTCGACTCACAGTTGGTCTCTGTGAGGAATGTTGGCATTGGGTCGACTCATGAAATATTTGGGTCGACTCATGATGTCATATGGAGTGTTGAGTTGAGGCGTGGGCTGGATTATATCGGCTCATGTGCTTTGTCTTGGACTTAGGTCGACTCATGATGAATGTGAGTCGACTCATGGTTATGCCTGAGAGAGATCCAGAGAACTGGAGTGAATGGGTCAACTCATGGGTAGATTGGGTCTACTCCTGCATACGACTGTTAAAAATCTAGAGAGGTGTTGTGTTTGGGTCGATTCATTGGCAGATTGGGTCAACTCATTCTTACGCCTATTAAAGATCCAGAGAACTATCGTGTTTGGGTTGACTCATGGTCTCGCCTGATAAGAGATACAGAGAGATTTTGTGTTTGGGTGGACTCATTGAGTGATGTGGGTCGACTCACAGGCTTGAAAAAGCCATGTTTTGTTTTCTGTGATAAGGCTCTGTTTGGAAAAGGTTTTAATGATTTTATAATTATTTTAACACTTGTTTTAACACCTGAAATCACTTCAAACATTGTTATATACAAGGTCAACCCCAATCATGTGTGTTAACCTATTAAATAATCATTTAAAATATTTTAACGATTAGTTGTAAAATATATTACAAGATATAATCAATAACTATGATTAAAGGATAAATCATGTTTAACTTGTCCATACTGTATTTGAAATCATTTAAATCATTCACATTATTTTCTTAAAACTTAGGACTTATAAAACATTCTTTTTAACTTTCTAAAAATTTTGTTTGTTATCATTAAAATCAATAAATTGATTCGTTAAACCTTGGAGCTAACAATCTTTCCTTTTTTGATGATGAAAAATAATGTTAAGAAAAGTGATATTTTTTTTGAAAAAGCTCCCCCTAAAGAGGTGCTTCCTGTTTTAAATGAATTTCAAAACAAGATTTCAAACATACATACATTCAATCAAATGATAAGTCATCATATCAATAATCATAATCAACAATAAGCATAATTGAATATGACTATATAAACATTTGATTTACTTCTTTTTATCCAAATTTGCAAGATTAAATATAGGATATCCAAATCTGCAAGATTAAATCTAGGTTTTCTTATCTTTCTCCCCCTTTGTCATCTCAAAAAGGTAAAACTAGTAATGTTTCTTGTTTTTCTCCCCCTTAGTCAAAGAGAAAATAAAAATATGCATAAAGTGGAAAGAGATAAGCAGAAAACATCGATATATATATCAAATATAAAAGTACAAAAATATTTGTTCTCAGAGGTATACAACCCAAGAGAGGAAAAAGAGACAGGAAAGTAGAAAGAAAAGATCAAAAGAATTCGTCGTCCAATTTCTTCATCCAGTGAACGTCTTTCTTCTCTTTTGTCTTTCTTTGATAGACTGCGTTATCCTTTTTCTCTTATTCTTCCAAGGTGTCAAGGATGGACTGTTTGCGTTTCTTCTTTTCTTTCCCAATCATTTCTTCCTTGCCTTTCCTTGAGTCAGGCTCATTTTGGGTGGTGGTGGCCACCTTGAATTGTTGAGTAGAGATCTCCTCTATGTGAAGTCCCTTGGCTGAAGCAACTTCTCTTTGAAGGTTCTCTCTATGCTCACGCTCAGCTTTTTTAGAGGGAGTTTCGAGACGAGTCTCTACTCTTGAATGTTGGACAGTACGACATTAATCTTGCTTGTAGTACCTTAATCGTACTTATAACGTACACTGCTGATTAGAAGGTTACTGGCAACCAAGAATTCATTCATGCTCCTTTTCATGGGCTGACCTATGTCGTTGCCTGCTGTGCAAGCACCGTCTATTCTCTGGTTTAGGCTTTCAAAATTTGGTTCAAGCGAAGCTGTTCACTCACAATTTGAGTTTGTTGCTCTTTAAACTCTACATTTTGAGCTTCATAGACATTCAATATGTCACAAAATCTCTTTATTTCTTGATGGGATGAGAGGTTTATATCAATAAGAAGTTTTATTTGATTTTTCATCTTCTCAAACTCAGATGGAGGGATATTGGACTGAGAGGGTGGATGAGCTGAGGTGAAGGGTTGATCATGGGATGGTTCAGTGGATGGTGGAGCTGTATGTTGGTCGGAGGGAAGAGAGGATGGGACAATGGCTTGTGGATTGGTGTCTTTGTATTTCTTTATCCAATAGCCATCAATCTCTACTAGTCTCATCCTTTTCAGGGTGGACTTGTTGTAAGTGTAGGTGTGGTGGAAAAGAATGCAAAGGGTGTCTTTCAAATTAACCTTAAGATATCGAAAGATCTTGGTCAAAAGCATGCCGTGAGGGAGAATATTCTTTTTGGTCTGGGAAGATTTCCACATATCGAAAATGATAAGGTGGCCAAGATCAATGGGTTCCTTTTGAATGATACACCACACCACCAGAAGTTGGATGAAGGTGACATCTTTGAACTTCCCACCTTGGGGCAGAATCATATGGTTTATCATATGATGAAGGAGTCTATACTCAGGAAGAAGGAGGTTGGCATAAAAAAGTTTTTCGGGTTTGATGTAATTTCGTCCAGTAATTAAAGAAATGAAGTCCTCAAGAGGGACATCAGGATAGTTATATCTCTTTTGGTGGCAATCTAAAATATGAGTGCCATTAGGGGTATTGATTAGCCTGTTGACAAGAAGGTCCCCAAGTATAATTCTTTTCCCTAACCCAGCTACTTAAAAATAGGTCATCATTACCTTTGGTTGGATGCATATGGGCGTAAGTAATTTGGCAGAGGTCTGGGTAGACTGGTTCTTTAATGGTGACAAAAGAGTACCAACCCATTTCAGTGAACCAACCCTAAAGTGCATTCTAATCTCATCAAAGAATTGGAAGTCTATGCACCTTTCATTAGGGACTTGTCTAGAGAAGAAGTATTTTTCATACTTATCTTGGATTTCATAGTCTAGAAAGATCATATGTTTTGTCATAGAGGGGGATTTCTCCTTTTTGGTCTTCTTCCTATTGGACGAGCTTTCCCTTTGATCGACTGGACATTTCTTTGATTTCTTGGATGGATTTGAAGGATCCATCGATGAATCGTGGTCTGAGTTGATGAGATTTGAGAGTTGGA
>JAUTBS010402613.1:0-10088 GCA_032361285.1 Aequorea victoria | reverse complement strand
AAGAAACATGTGTCACTTAAGCAAGCCAAGTCAAACTTGGAGCAATTACTCCAATTTGATTAAAGAGAGGGGATCAAAAAGGGATATGCCTTTTTTGAAAGCAAGCAAAGTCCAATTTGGAGTTATTTCTCCAATTGACTTAAAAAGATGGATGAATAGAAATCATGGCCCACACTTAAGGTAAGCAAAATCAAATTTGAAATATAATTCCAAAATGATTAAGAGTAGGTAAAACCAAGGTACTGTCAACCCTTTGTAGTACAAGAAAGCAAAGTCAAGAAGACTTTACTCAAAATATTATGTGAGGGAAAATACGCTTGACCCTTTTTATGTTGATCAAGAATTACAAGCCAAAGACGCTTGATGCTTGACGAGGTTGTCCCGAGTTCCTTTGACGTTGAGGCAATAGAAATCTCTACGTTATTTTTTTCAATTTAAGTCGGGTTCACACCCGCACCCCACTTTTGTTGCCATTGAGATGGAAATCTCAATGGATAATCTAGGTTTCACCCGCACCATATTCTTCTCTCACCCGGGACCCTCTGAGGTTGTCCCGACTTCCTTTGACATTGAGGTGATGGAAATCTCAACGTTGTCTTTTTTTAGTTTAAGTCGAGTTCACACCCGCACCCCCCCTTTGTTCCCATTAAGATGGAAATCTCAATGGATACGCCGGGTTTCACCCGCACCATATTCTTCTCTCATCCGGGACCCTCCGAGGTTGTCCTGAGTTTCTTTGACATTGAGGCAATGAAAATCTCAACATTGTCTTTTTTCAGCTTAAGTCGGATTCACACCCGCACCTCCTTTTTCTATCATTGAGATGAAAATCTCAATGGATAAGCCGAGTTTACACCGGCACCATTTTCTACCATTGAGATAAAAGTCTCAATGGGTAAGTCGGGTTTACTCCCACACTTTCTGCCATTGAGGAAATCTCAACAGATAAGCCGGGTTTTAGCCACATCCTTTTTCTCTCGAAGATCTTCTGAGGAGATTCTAAGACGTTGAGGCGATGAAAATCTCAACGTTTCTTCTCAATCAGGTATTATCCGCACCCTTTTCTTGGACGTCGAGGCGATAGAAATCTTAACGTTTCTCCTTTTTTATTTAAGTTGGGGTTATTACCCGCACCCGCTTTTTTCTCTCCGGGATCTTCTAAGAAAATCTCGAGACATTGAGGCAATGAAAATATCAACGTTTATCCTAAGTCGGGTTGCCCCTTCACCTTTTTCTTGGACATTGAGGCAATGGATATCTTAATGTTTTTTTCTATTTTAAGTCGGGTTTACACCCGCATTCCTTTTTCCATTGAGATAAAAATCTCAACGGACAAGCTAGGTTCATTTCTCCCACCTCTTTTCTGCTATTGAGTTGAAAATCTCAACGGATAAGTCGGGTTTACACCCGCACCCCTTCTCTGCCATTAAGATAAAAATCTCAATGGATAAGCTGGGTTTATACCTGTACCCTTTTTTTGTTGTTGAGGCATCAGAAATCTCAACGGATAAGCTGGGTTTCACCCACGCTCTTTTCTTCATTCACCCGAGATCTTCTAAAGAAATCATGAGTTCCTTTGTTGTTGAGTCAAGACTCAGCGTTTTTCTCTTTAGTTGAAGTCGAGTTTTATCACTCGCACCCTTTGTTTCTCTCACTCCGAACCCCCTAAGGAATTCTCGAGTTCCTTTAATGCCGAGCTAAGGCTCGATATTTTTTTTGGGTCCAAGGTGGGTTTTATCACCCACCCCTTTTGTTCTTCATTCGGGATCTTACCTGCTCATTTAGTTGGGTCATTGACATTGACACCCGCCCTCGTTCTTCATCATTAAGGGAAATGAAATAACATGGGTCTTTGTTACCCTCATGATTTGTTGCTCTAGCTTTATTCCTTCTCCGAGGTCATTCCAAACCTCAATAACATCGCGTAATGCTCTGACGCGGTTTCCTTTCTTCTCTACCTCTCAGGAGTTATCATTGCTTCGTTAAACCCTTGTGTCACACCTGTCTGGACCAGATTTCCGAACGAACGACTTCAAAGATTAAGTCTTGACCCAACAAAGATAACAATGGCTGAAGAGGATGTTAATGTTTCCTTAATCAGAACTCTTTCAGAAATGCAGAGAGCACTGGAGGGTATGACCCTCATGCTCCAGAATTAGACACAGGCCCAGGCTCAGTGTCAAGTAGAGATCTGAGCCCTCTAGGTCAATCAGGTTTTGCGGGTTCCACAGGATAGGATAGTCGAGGACCCTATCTGGGAAGAGAATAAGTATGGTGTAAAGTTTCCAGGAGCTAGACCCACTGGACCTGCCGCTGTTATATATGCAGCAACCGTAGTAGATCCTGCCATAGCCCGAGAAACCCTGCTCTCCGACAAGATTGACAGGTTGAAAAAGTTTATGAGAAAGTCCAAGGGGATAGATGAGTATATGTTAGACATTAGAGGTTTTTGCCTCTTTTCCGATGCCAAGTTGCCGAATATATTTAAGATGCCAGACATGGAAAAATATGATGGCAGTGGGAATCCCCGGATCCATTTGCGAATGTACATCAGTATTCTGGCTCCCATGGGAATCGACGATCAACTGAAGGCACAATTATTCTATAGGTCCTTTTTAGGGGCTTCTCAGCAATAGTTTTTGTCGTTAGAAGCCACCAGGTTTAGAAACAGGGAAGACATTGCCACTGCTTTTGTCGGGCAGTATAGCTACAATGTCTAGTTAGATGTGACATCCAGGGAATTGGAGACCACCAAGCAGAACATCAGGATATCTTTTGTTGACTTCTTGCCCCGCTGGAGGGGTAAGGCTGTAAAGATGACCAACCGACCGACAGAAAAGGAGTAGGTCCGGATGGTAGTAAAGAACCTACAACCCCAGTTCAGGAAATACCCCATCACTCAGCTGTTCATGACTTTCGAGCAGCTGTTTGATGCGAAAATCCAAATTGAGGATGCCATCCAGATAGGAAAAATTTAGAGAACAGAAGTTGGCCCAATTCAGAAATCCAAGAGGCCATATCAGAATAACTACCCTACCAACCAAGCCAACAATAACCCTTCCCACAACAATACATCAAGGGTTACAGAAGTTAACCTTCTCAATCCTCAGACAGGACAAGCCGGGCCATCTTTTGCATCCAGACTCCCGAGGAGGGTATTCACTTAGCTAAGTGTACCGCTCTTTATACTATTGCCCAGGCTGGTGGAGAGAGGGCACATTAAGCCCCTTGATCCAATGTCTCATCCTGACCCGCTTCCCGTCAGATTTAACCCTTCACTATACTGCGCCTACCATTAGGGACATGGGCACGCGATCAACAACTGCATGAGGCTTCGACGTGCGATCTAGGATCTCGTTGATAATAAGGTGATTCTTTCCCCAATGGCAGTTAAACCTAATGTAACAACCAATCCCTTACCAAACCACATGAATATGCCCCCTCAAATTTTGAATTGTGCCCATACCACCTCACCCTGCTATGATTCCAGTATCTACATCTACCTAGAGAAAACAGTCAGGCCAAGCTCACCTCTCCGAAAAGGAAATTCCCTGTGCTCCCTGGATCCAGAGGGAACCTTGTACGTGGAAGAGAATGATCTAGCAGAGCTTGAGTGTCACGCTCCGCCCCGAAGCATCGGGCACGGGACGTGAGGGGAACAAGGCTAAACCATTCTACCTTTCATCTTCAATCCAAATTTCATTAACATACAAGAAATTTTTCATATATTTTTCTTTCTTTACATAACACAACTCACATCACAAGAGGACACTCCGGCCACTAACTCATACATTGGTTACAACACAAAACTAAGATAATATCATGTGGAGTATATCGCCATGGACCCTAACCTATTCTTGTAGTAAATTTGACCTGCGCACATCATTTGCATATACCTGTTACAAAGATTTGTATGGGGGTGATGTATAATCCACGTGCTCATCAATCACTAGCAACAGTATTATAAATTGCACAATGGAAGAAAATAATTCATCGCTTTAAAACAGAATAATTTTTTGCAAAATATGACTTTAATCACAAAAGGTTCCAAGTTTCATCTTTCCACTAATCACCTCATAAGAGGATTTTTCAAGACTTAATCTATTTTCGACATTTCATTATTCTTCATTTTTATTTTGCTATTTCTCTTTGTAAAAAGTTTTCTAAAAACTATTACCTCTTTGAAAAGAGTTTTTCATCATTACTACCGTTCATTATCTTTTAAAAGAGAAACTCTCATCTTATCATCGATCACCTCTTAGTGGAGGAATTCCATAACCATTACATCATCACCTCTCAGTGGAGGATTTTTCAACAATTGCCTCTCAACAGAGGATTTTCAATATTATATTCGTTTACTCACTTAGTAGTGATAAATACGTCTTTTTATTCTACACACCCACTTTGTAGTGGTAACATATTTACCTATTTATTAATCATCTTTTCTTATAAAGTCTTGAGTTATATTAACCTCCCAACCAGGAGTTGCTATAGTACTGTTATCGTGAATGTCCCGCCTACTTAGTGAACAGGACTACGGATCATTTCTCAGGCCACCTCTACAATGCTCAGTGGTAGAGTTAGGATATATATTCACATGGGGTCAGCTGTGCAATATATTCCTTTTCTTACACCGTGACATATATCCATACAAGGTCAGATATGTGATATATCCACATAATAATTCATGATAATATACCGTGGTGTATATCCATACAGGGTCAGATATGCGATATACCCACCACATGACACATACCATGTAATATCAAGCTATCATGATAAACATATTGTATCCATTAATCATTCATCCAAACTTTTATTTAAGTTCCTCATTATATGATCATATATTATTTCATAAATTTTTTAAAACTTTTATAAGTTAGTTTCCCTTTTTGCATTAATTAACTTGTCTTTCACTTTTACTCAACACATCTTATATGTAACTCATATTATCATAGCTCTCATGTTCTACTATATTCTCAAAGATCATCTCATAAAATATTGAGTTCAAGTCCCAAAATAGGTTCAAGGATCATTTCATAAAACATAAGTTCGCAAACATAACTTTCTTTCATAAGTAAAACCATCATTCATTTTCTCAAATCATATATCAGGAAAACATAAGTGATTTAACCATTCACACATTTATAACGCTAAGAAAGTGATAAATAAAAACCCACCTCGAATGAGCTTGACTCAAACGATGTCCTCCGGTTCTCTCTGGATCTCTGATTTCCACACAACCTAGAACATAGATTCGATCGATACTTAACTTCGTTACTTAAAGTAACTCATGCATGCTTGTGGGGATGTGCATGTGAGGTCATCATTTCTTTAAATACTTCTTATATAGTCACTCTTTATACTCTCATGGTCCCCAAGATCCCTAACTTAGGTTTAGGTACTTAGATTTGCCTAAAATTCTCTCGAACTATATTTTTCTTCATTTTTAGAATCTGTCCCACCTATTTAAAATTCATTTTAAAATACTACAAATTCCCCAAATATTCTGTAAATATTAAAAAGGAAGACTAGGGTGTTAGGTATATATTTCATGAAGAACCCGAGAGCTCAAAGGCAACAGAAGGGTCTCTAAACATTTGTGGGGAAAAATCTATCCAAAACGTCCCTGTTTGGGAGAATCCAATTTTCTCACAATCCTTCCGATGAAACTGCGGTTTATCATTTTTGGGTGATACTAAACCCTTATACCTTTCTTTCCATATATAGAACATCTCTAGGGGACTTGTCTGAAATTAATTAAAATTCCTGAACGTGGACTGTTATTCTGAAATCTTGAGGCATAATGTTCAAAAATGGCATAGGGTTCTAAAATAAATTGTTGGGTCCAACCAAAACTCACACATGTTAATAACATGCTAAAATAACTCTATTGGAAACATATTTTTAGTTAGGCCTTGTTTGGATAACATGAAAAATCTGATATTAGTTCTTTAAGTTCACCATTTTGCCATTTTCTTGATTACTTTCTTCTTCTTTTTTACCCTCTTACCCATGCAATAATTATTTTTTTTTCAACTTAAAATTACTTTTTGTGCTATCTTAGATACTTCTACTAACTTTATCATAGGTCTCCATTTATTTTTCCACCATGATCTTGAATCAAGAAAGTTCCTCTTTCTTAGATTCAAGATCATTCTCCTATGTTCTTTCTTGTTCTTATCTTCTTTTTGTTTGAAGAGGGATTAGAGATGTGAGATGATTTTAGAACTTTAAAGACAAGATTTAAGAAGTTCTTACTTGATAGTTTCTTGGTTGAAGGATGGAGAACTCAAGTTTCAAATTTTTTCTTCTTCCTCATTTCTTCCTTCTTCTTTCTCTTTTTTCTTCTTCTTTCTTTTCTCCAAGGAGGGACCAACAAAATTCTAGAGAAGGAGTGGTTTTGAGAAAATAAATTCTCATGTTGGGAGAAGCTTCCTATTTATAGGCAAAGGCTTGGTGTGAAAAGACCATTTTATCCCTCATTTAGTTTTCATCCAACTCCCAATTAAATTCTTATTCTTCAAATTTAATTTAAATCCAACCAAATCTTGGGCTCCAAGATAGCTAATGCCATGTTCTGATTCAATAAATTATTTTTCTTAAGCCTTAAGGCTTTATTTGGTTTAATGGGGAATAAGTTTCCTAAATTAATGGTACTTGACAAGACATTTCTATTTTTATTTTATTTTTATTTTAATTATGTCTCATCACATCTTCTCTCATCTCATCATCTTCCATGTGCCTTACACTATTTCTTGAAGATTTATGAAGCTTTGATAATGTGGGAAAATCATATTTTGAAGAAATCATCTTTTCACATTTTTCACATTTTTTTCTTTCATTTTCATTTTCTTTTTTCTTAAAAATTATCGCATCATCCCCCTCTCCAAGGGGATTTCGGTCCAGAGCTTCTAGAAGGCTCTCTCTATATATATTTTATTATTTATTTTAATAATTTATGAGAATTAAATTGAGTTTGGGTCAAAATTAAAGTTTTGGGCCTAACTTTGGTTTGGACTTACTATTTAATTCATTGGGCCACAAATAATATAATTGGGCTCAAATATTTATTTATATTGGGCCCCAATAATGTTTAGCCCAATGCCCTAATTAAATTTCTCTATTGGACTTCTCAAAATTTGAGTCTCATTTAGGTCTTCCATGAATTTTCTTCTTTTGAATCTTCCAATTGGGTTATTTGGTTTATAATTTTATTGGGCTCTTATAGTTAGGTTTAGCCTCATTCTCTACCCAAATTTTTATTTAAATTTTTAGGTTTGGGAATTTCTTAGGCCTTACTTGGCCCGTTTTGATTTTTTGCACATTTTTCACCTTTCGTAGGACTTTCTAACTTGAACTCTCTTTTTTAAAATTATTTGTTCAAAATTATTTAGACCCTTTTTATCTATTCTACTTTTTTAGTTTTATCCTATTTTATATTCTATGCATTCATCCATTTGTTCATAGGGTTTGAATGTCATTCCTCAAGGTGTAACGCCTTTATTCTAAGTTTAGCATTTAAGAATCGTGTTGAAAACATTGGGGTGTCACATTGAGAAAGCAGTGAAAATAATGGATGAGTGGGACAACATGATCGGGAATGATGAGGTGAATGTGAAATTTGGCTTCTACAATTCAAACATAGCAACTGGTAACGAGGGATGGCTCTCCTCGAATGAATCGGAGAATGGGGAGGCAGACAGCCAGTCAGAAGGAAGTGGGGGATGGAATAACCCCGATGCGAACGAATCAGAGAATGGGGAGGCAGACAGCTAGTCAGAAAGAAGTGGAGGATGGAATGACCTCAATGCGGATGAATGAGAGAATGGGGAGGTTGATGGCCAGTCAGAAGGCAGTGGGGGATGGAATTACCCCGATGAGGATAACATTTTTTGTAAAACTCGATAAAATTTTAAGATTTTTTTAACTAATTATTAATAAAATAAATTAATTAAAATAAACTAACTAATAAAAATATAATTAATTAAACTAATAATGATATTGAAAACTTTCAATTAATAAAATCTAATATGTTAGTGTTGAATTAATAAAGGAAAATAATTGAATTACCAAAATGTTATAAAAGATTTAAAAAGGAATCTCTTAATGTCAAATTAATTAAAAATAATAAAACTTTAAAAGGTTGGTAGAATAAATAAATTTTTGGCAACTCCTAATTAATTAAAGAAAGAAGAAATGAAGAGAATTAAAGAAAGGAATCAAGAATCAAAAAATAAAGGGGAAAAACGATAGTTGTAGCAACATTTTCTAAATGGAAAGTCTGTTTAGTCATTCCTAAAACATTGGCGTAGGTTTGAAATGGTACGATCGGTTGAGGAAAACTAAGGATGAGGATCAGGATGATCCCTGATCTTGTGACTCCCTTCCCCTTTTATGGGATCCTCTTCTCCCAGAATTCCCTCACCCTCTCAAACTCTCTCAGTTTTTTTCTTTGTGTATATCACCGAACTCCCTCTCGCCTTCGCACAAATCACTGTGCACCACCACCAGCCACAAATCACAACTACTACCACCACCAAGCTTGGGTGCCGGCCACCTCTGGACACCTCTACCGTCATCTGCTTCATCGTCCTCTTCATCATTGGATGATCACAGGTTTGAAGCCCTCCCTTGTTTTAAATAATGTATACACCGTAGTTATATATATATATATATATATTATATCATCATAGCTTAGTTTATGACCAAACCACCAAGCATATGGTTAAATAAAAGATATAGAATTAAATGTATGAGGAATCAGAGATAAATAGAATCAGTTTTTACATATGTATAATATAAATATATCAGTAATATGAATATATATACATATATATATATATATATGATTTCATGAATAGATCGTGTAATCAACCACCAAAATAAGTTTAGATCGTCCTAAAACATGTTAAAACCCCTTCTATGTTGATTAAAGAAGAAAAAGATTGAAAGAAACCATGGAAGAACCAAAATACAAAAGCCATAGAAGGCTGCTCCGCATTTTAGGTCGACCCTTGCACAGGTTGGGCTAACTCACATGCTTTAAAAACCTGTTTTGAAGCTTTAGGTGTTTTTCGTTCGGACGGGACTCACCGGCGTCCGGACGAAACTCAGCAGAAGGCCACTGCTGAGTTTTTTCTCTTGTTGTGTCGACTCGTGGTTTGCTTGTGTCGACCCATCCATGCTTGGAAGACCTTGGGGTCGACCTAAACCCCTTAGGGTCGACCCATGGACACCTCATTTGCCGTTTGGGTCGACACAAACCCCTTGGGGTCGACCTAACTGTCCTTGTTCTTGACCAAAGTCCCTGGTGTCTACTCAAAAGCCCCTGGTGTCGACTCACTGAGACCTATTGACCTTAGGGTCGACTCACAGCCTTGCTGTGTCGACTCATATCCCTCTGTGGCACATTTTGGGTTGACTCATTGACCCTCTGGGTCGACCCATCCAGAAAAAAATGTTGAAAAATATTCTGGAATTTATTCTAATGCTTAGCCCTATTTGGGCTCCAGTTTAAAAGATGAATCAAATTAATTGAAGATTGATTTCACACCAGAAATAGATTTTGAAATTATAAGATGGGTTAAGAGACCGTTTGGTAACTTTAACAAGTTTATTAGCTTTCTTTAATGATTGTAATTATTGTATTATAATCAGGTTATCATAGATTACTTTCCTTTTCATTAGAGATTAGCTTGGATATCAGGTGAGTGACTCTCATGCTACGTATCTTTCATTAAATTTTCCATATCTCCAAACTTGATGAAAAGATGAAATAAATGTTTGAATGTTTTAAATGGTGTTAAATAGTTTTCTTTCAAAGTCATGGTAGAACTATTTTACTGATGAATGGGTTACTTATATGTACTTGCAATAAAAATCATATCTTTTAATTGACTTTAAAAAGGAAAAAGTGTAAAGAAAAATGTAAGGAATTGTATGATGAAAAGTATTAAGAAAATTTATATGAGAAGTATAATGAAACGTGTTATGAAAAGATTTAATATAATCTTGAATAGCCTATGAAATGAAGAATGTTATAGAAAGGTTTATCATCAATTGTTCTTATAAGCTTGAATATCCTA
>JAUTBS010402602.1:0-10090 GCA_032361285.1 Aequorea victoria | reverse complement strand
ACATTACCTCTAAGTTGGGTGGAGGTCCAGTGGTGGATAGATGTGACCCCTTGTGTGGGCATATGATGGCCTTAAAGACCTTACTCCTTGTGTGGGTATTGGATAGCCTTAAAGGCGTAGCCCCGAAGTTGGGCAGTGGTCCAGTGGTGAACATGAGGCACCTACCACTAGTGTGGATGAGTGGCCCTTACACTCGCCACTCAAATGAAAGTGCATTATAGTTGACGTATCGGTACCGTCAGAACTCCTGGTCGTGAGGTTAAATGACTACTTAGACACTAGATGATGTGTGTTTGTATGTGCTAGTGAGCATATATGTATTGCTATTAAGCATTTACATATTTTTCTATTGAGCATTGGGTTTAAAGATCTTATAGTATTTTTCTAAATGGGTTGTGGGTCGGAAGGCCGATTTATAGCCTTTGAAGCTAGTTTGGGCCGTTGTGCCAGTTATGATATATTTATCATGGTATCTCTTATGTACTGTTGGGCCGGTTATGCATGTGTATATGCATATTTCATCATAAACATAAAATGGGCCGTAAGATCGGGTTTGAAATATTTTTCATATCATGAAGGTTTGGTTGTAGGGCCGTGTGTGTTAAAGATTTAAAAGCATATTTAAATCTTTTGAGTAGTCGTTAGACCGTGAACAAAAACATGAGGGTTTTGATAAACCGTATGTGTTGGTTAGTGAGCAGGATCATGAGTGTGTGTTTTCTCATGCACGTGTTGCTTTAATAAAAGTGTTATTTTCTGTATGAAAACCTGTATGATTATACTCTGCTATTATATTCTTTTGATTATGTTGTTAAGTTCACTCTCCTGTAACTTTTGTGGTTGTAGATTACAAGTTAGGGTAGATGTTGGTCCATAGTGGCAGGTGGAGGATCTATTGTGAGATGAAGACCTTTTTGTATAGTCTTATTTTGGAATGTACATGTATTTTTGTACGGATGATTATTGGTTTGTATTTATAGTTGGGTTTGAGTTTTTCACTGATTAAGAGTTGTATGGTTTTGTATGTATGGATGGAGGTTTTTTTTAGTGGCTTGTTTGGTTGGAGAATATTAATGGTTTTAATTATCTATGATGATGTTTGATGGAAGATGCGGTGTACATCATTATCTTTTTATATAAGATTGGATGAGGTGAGCCGGCGTTACACCACTCCGAGTAGGTTTATTTATTCTTCGGAGAGTGGATGTGACAATTTGGTAGCAGAGTATAAGGAGATAGGTTATATACATATAGTTGAGCTTAGCACTAAGTGGACCATAGATTGTGTGGGTTAAGTTGTTAACACTAGGGTGATTGTTAGGGACGTCTTGCCTTAGTCTTCGGACGTCTGGTTGATCCACTTAGAAATCTGATTGGAAAGGCATTGTGCACGACGTTGGTTCTAATTAGAAGTTTAAGCAAATCGATTGGATTGGGAGGATAACCCTAACGATCTAGGCTGGTTGAGGAGAAGGTCATATGGATGAACGAACCGTGATTGTTGTGTTGGGGAGATAACCCTAGTGATCTTGATCAGGCTGAGGAGGAAGTTCTATGGATGAACGTGGTTGTTGTGTTAGGGAGATAACCCTAATGTTTTGGATGAGTTCGAGGACTCGTTGTAAATGTTATACGTGAATGGAACTTTATTCCAAGTGTGTTGTTGAGGTTGGGATGATAATCCTAATGGATTGTATGAGCTTGAGAGCTTGAGAGGGAAGCCATAATGAAAGGAGCTTCGTTTTAAGGATGTGGTTTGGTGCTGAAAAGATGACCATAGGGAGCTAGGCGAATCTATCTGTGGAGGGAAAAGTTTTGATGGATATAATTATCGTTTCAGAAGTTGAATAAGTTATAGTTTTGGAAATGTTGTTCTCATTGGGTAAGCGAGTTGGTTAAAATAAGAGGATTGATTTGGTGATTGGATCTTAGTCCAAGATGCACATACATGGTGCGCGTTTCTTGTATGATCATGATGGTTACGTTAAGCGTAGGTTGGTAGGTGGACCTTATAAGGTCGGGTTGGATGAGGAGGTTTATCCTCGTTGTAATAAAGAAGTGTAGTATGATCTTGATGGTGAAAGGAAAGAGGTGTAGTATGATCTTGATGGTGAAAGGAAAGAAGTTTAGTATAACCTTGATAGTGAAAGGATATAAGTGATAAGATATAATTTTTTGAAGTGGATGAGATGGTCTTAGTACCAAGTTTTGTTGTTATAGCATGTAGACATCATTATATATGTGTCTAGCACGCGTTGGTTGGTAGAAATTTCATGATAGAGATGAAATTCTTGAGATGGTATTATTTTATGCATGTGAAAAGAGATGTTTTCCCTAAAAGTTTATGCGTAGTCATAAATGAGCTCTAAAGTTGAGCTAAGGTTTGAGCCTGAAAGTGATGACGATTCTCAATTTTTTGTGTAGAGTATGGAAAACTCTGATGGAGTGTCTTTCGCATCTGAACGACAAGTGGGGAATGAGCATGGAGTATCCCAGCAAGTAGGGCAACTTGATCGAGTTGATCAGACCGTGAGAATTCTGAAAGCTATTGCCCGACTAACTGAGACCAATACCAGGCTGCTGAGTATGCAAGTGGGCAGGAGTGATAAATCTCTGGTAAAGCAATTTAAGGATCTTGGAGCCAAGGAGTTTAATAGGACGATTGATCCCGCAGAAGCTGAGTGTTGGCTGAAGGTTGCTGTACGGATTCTTGATAGGCTTGGAGTAGCCGAGGTTGATCGAGTTGACCTCATCACCTTTATGTTTCGAGGTGAGGCTTATAATTGGTGGGAGGCAACAGAAAGATTGATGAAGTTACCTATTCCTAGAGCGGAGCCCCTGTACCATAAGGGATTTTTTGGGCTCGCTTTTCGAGGGTATTTGATGAGCAATACAAGCCCGTGTCATATAAGTATGAGAAAGAGCAAGAATTCGTAGACTTGGTTCAAGAGAAAATGAGTGTGGTGGAATATGAGATGAAGTTCAAGGAGTTGTCGCGATACGCACTGCAGTTGGTTCAAGATGAGGAATCTAAGTGTAGAAAATTTCAGAAAGGGCTGGACTACTTGATCAGAACTAAGTTAACAGCTATAGAGATTAGTAGTTATACGAGTTTGGTGAACAAGGCAAAGATGATAGAGAATGATGTGAGTGAAGTTGCTAGTAGACGGGAACGATTCAAAAAGCGTAAACTTGGAAGTTCTTTGGAGAGTAAAGGTGAAAGGAGTTATCCTAAGCAAAGTGGACAAGAGACACAAGTCTCTCATCATCAGAGTTACCAGTCGGTAACCAAGGTTTTGGGACGTGGAAATGATCAGTCGAGCAAAGAGACGTCAGACGGAAGTGGTAGAGGTTCAGGTTGCTATCGATGTAGAGCATCCGAACATTTTGTAAAGGATTGTCCAATCCCGGAGAGAGGTGTGGTTACATGTTATCGATGTGGGGAAATATGACATATATCTACGTAGTGCGTACAACAAGGAACCCCTGTAGCATCATCTGTTAGGAGCAAGAAGATTGTGGATTATAAAACATCTATCTCAAGGCAGGACGAAGGAATGAGAGGAAAAGGTACATTTATTTTGTATTAATTAAAATTGATACATTTATGTTTCTTGTATGAAAAAGAAATGATAAGTGAGGTAAAATGTTAGAATCTTTGGAGTTTACATAGTTAAGTGGGAAGGTATGAAGAAAGTTTTGGAGAAAAGAAAGGATGTGGTGTAGAGAAGTTTTTCCCATGGGATAGCTGGTACACTTAAATTTTGGAACGAAATTTTTTTATGAAGGAGAGAATGTAACATCCCGTACTTTCAAAAGAAAATCTTAAAGATAATTAATCCGGTTTAAGACCCAGACAGAGGTTTTGTTTGGATTATAGCTAAGAGGAATGATGAAATTAAAATATAAATATAAAAAAGAACCAAATTATTTAATTAAAATATTAATGAGAACTAATTCTTAAATCACAAATCAAGGACTAAAGTGCATTTTATGCCAATGTAATTTAATCCCCAAAAGAATCAAAATATTCATGGGAAGGATTAAATATGGTGAAGGTGGATAGTTGCAAAGATGATGCAGTCACATGGGATTTAACCCCAATTCTTGTGTTGTCCCATCACCTGTGTATCCATCACTACCTGATGGGAAGTGGCTGAGGTGTGTAATCCCCTTTCTCTCTCATTCAGACCGAGAATCCCTCTTGGGAGAAAATCTAAGTTGTGCTCTCAAAATATATCTGTGTTCTAGAGAGAGAAAGAGATAGAGAAGACAGTTTGAGAAAGTTTGTGGAAGGAAGAAGGTGTTGATGCTAAGAGTGAGAAGGATCTCACACCGAAAATCAGAAGAGGAGAAGAGAAATGTTGAAATCCCTGAGGTGTTCGTGGAGCCGTGGATATCCCAGCTTTTAGGGAGTCAATTTTGGGTGTTCTAGACCCAGTAAGAGGAAATCGGTGGAAGAAGGAGCTCGATCTGCTATCTTCTTCGAAGGGTAGAAATCTTTATCTCTTTTGTTGCGAAAGAAAAATCCCCTGTTACTTTTTGCAGTTTCTAGTTCATGCATGTATACTGGATCTTTCTTGTATCTACTCTTGGATACGTTAATGTAGGAAATATGGAGTTTAATGTCTTAAAAATAATATAGATGACCTTTTAGAGGTGTTGGAGTTGTGTATGTTTAGGTTTTGGTGAGAGGAGGAAGATGAATGTGGTATACCCTGAGAGTTTTAGACCCAAAACTATGTTTTCCCCCCAAACGGAGCTTTAGAACAGAGCGTCGAAAAATAGAGTACTATTTTTCGTGATGGTGAGTCAACCCACGAGGACTTGTGAGTGGACCCAAGAGGCTGTGTCCCCTTTATCTCTCTCAGGCGAGGAGATTAGTCGACCCATGTGAGTTGGAGTCGACCCAAGTGGTGAAACTCTCTGTATCTTTAACAGGCGTGAAGGTGAGTCGACCCAAATCCCCTGTGTGTCGACCCACATGTTGGTGTTCTCTATTTCTTCCTCTGGAGTGGCTGTGAGTCGACACAACATGGGCTATGAGTCAACTCAAAGGTGCATGCTCTCGGTTTCTTTATCAGTCAAGGCTGTGAGTCAACACATTATGGGTTATGTGTCGACTCAAAGGAGTTTGTTCTCTGTTTCTTTCCTGAGTCGACCCAAGTGGTCCGTGGGTTGACCTAAGTTGACGCCCAGCGCGCATGAGCTGACCTATATCAACCCTTGCATCGGCCCAACCCCACCTGTGTGTACCCTGAGCTGACCCAAATGGTTTGTGAGTCGACTTAAGGTGTGTGGCCTTTGGTTTTTCTTCCTCAGGAATGGGCGTGTGTCGACCCAGTGGTATGGTGTGTCGACCCTGAGGCATTTGAGTTGATCCAAGACAGCCTTTCTCCTGTGGTATTTTGGAGCCTTTGTGGCTGCTTTTGGCCTTAAATATCTTCATAAAAGATGTAGATAATATTCATATCTAATTCCTGAAACCTTAACAGAATTTATTGTAAAGGTTTAAGATGATACAATAAATTTATCAAGCATGGTAGGATGGAAAAATTTTTAAGAAACAAAAGATGTAATATTCCAAGTGGAACGATGAATCATAAGATGATCATAGGGTCTAAGAAATAAGATCTTAGATTGTGATGAAATCTAGGTCCCAGAAGGTAGCCGCGAACGGTGGAGCGACGTCTCCAGTTCTAAGAGGTGATCTTTGAGATACGGATATTAGGTGAGAGTGACTAGCCGAATCATAATGATTAGTATGTTGTAAAATATTTTACATATATTTATGAGCATGTTTTGTTGTATGCATTGTGTTATGCATTTATCATCATATTAGAAAGGAGTTTTGTGAAAAGTATGTTATGAGCATGTGTGGCTCGTGTTTCTAAAATTATGTTTCTCTTTCCTTATAAAGAGTGTGAGCATGTGTTGCTTGTATGATTGGAAAATGGTTTCTCTTATATATAAAGAACCTGAGCATGAGTTGCTTGTATGTGTGTGGATATATTTTCTGTATAGATATTTTTTTGTCGGAAAAGTGCCAAGTGTAGCGGGTAACTATCTCGGTGGACCCCTTGTGTGGGTGTTGGGAAGCCATTAAAGGCTTTGCCGCTTGTGTGGGTGTTGGATAGCCATTAAAGGCTTTGCCCCTTATGTGGGTGTTGGATAGCCTTAAAGGCTTTGCCCCTTGTGTGGGTGTTGGATAGCCTTAAAGGCATAGCCCCTAAGTTGGGCGATGGTCCAGTGTGAACGAGTTGCACCTACCATTGATGTGGATGAGTGGCCCTCACACTCGTCACTCAAATGAAAGTGCATTGTGGTTGAGGTAACGATACCGTCGAAACTCCTGGTCGTGAGATTAAACAACTACTTGGGCACTAGATGACGTGTATGTTTGGATGCTAATGAGCATGTATGTATTGTTATTAAACATTTACATGTTTAGCTATTGAGCCTTGGGTTTAGAAATCTAATAGTATTTTTCTAAATGGGTTGTGGATCATAGGGCCGATTTATAGCCTTTGAACTATTTGGGCTATTGTGCCAGATATGATTTTTCTTATCATGATATCCTGTATAGGCCGTTAGACTGGTTATGCATGTATGTTTCATCATAAAACATAGGATGGGTCGTAGGGCCGAATTTGAAATATTTTACATATTATGGAGGTTTGGCCGTAGGGCCGTGTTCGTTGAAAAGATTATAAAAACATGTCTAAATATTTTGTGTGGTCGTTAGACCGTGTACAAAGGCATGAGGGTTTTGACAAACCGTATGCGTTGGCTAGTGAGTCGGGTCATGAGTGTGTTTTCTCATGCATGTGTTGCTTTAATAAAAGTGTAGTTTATGTAGAAAAACCTATATGATTATACTCCGTTGTTGTACCTTTTTTATTATGATGCTAAGTTCACTCTCCTGTAACCTTAGTGGTTGCAGATTGCAGCTTGGGGTAGATGTTGGTCCATAATGTCAGGTGAAGGATTTGATGTGAGATGGAGACCTTTTGTATAGTCTTCTTTTGAATTGTGTATGTATGTTGTACGGATGATCGTTAGATTGTTTTTATGGTTAAGTTTAAGTCTTCTGCTAATTATATGTTGTATGGTTCTGTACGTATGGATGGAAGTTTTCTTAGTGGCTTTTTGGTTGGAGCATATTGATGGTTTTATTTATCTATGATGACCTATTAATCGGAGATGCAGTGTGCATCGTTATCTTTTTATATAAGAATGAATGAGGTGAGCCGGCGTAGCACCACTTCGAGAAGATTTAATTATTCTCCAGGGAGTGGGGTGTTACAATTTTGATATCGGAGCTTAAGGAGATAGGTTCTGTAGATATGGTTGAGTTGGCAGTATGTGGACAATAGGTTATGGGGTAAGTTGTTAAGAATATGCTGATTGTTAGGGATGTATTTCCTTAGTCTTCGGACGTCTGGTTGATTAACTTAGAAATCTGATTAGAAAGGCGCATTGTGCACGGTGTTGTTTCTAATTAGAAGTCTAAGAAAATTGATTAGATTGGAAGGATAACCCTAGCGATCTAGGTAAGTTGTGGAGAAGATTTTATGGATGAATGAACCTTGGTTGTTGTGTTGGAAGGATAACCCTAGCGATCTAGGTAAGTTGTGGAGAAGGTTCTATGGATGAATGAACCTTGGTTGTTGTGTTGGAAGGATAACCCTAGCAATCTAGGTAGGTGGAGGAGAAGGTCCTAAGGATGGATGAACCATGGCTGTTGTGTTGGGAGGATAACCCTACTGATTGTAGTCAGGTTGAGAAGAAAGTTCCATGGATGTATGGATTCTTGGTTGTTGTGTTAGGAAAATGACCCTAATATTTTGGATGAGTTTGAGGACTCGTGGTGAATGTTATAAGCGAATGAAACTTTTTTCCAAGCGTGTTGTTGAGGTTGGGATAATAATCTTAATGGATTGTATGAGCTTGAAAACTCGAGAAAGAAGATATAATGAATAGATCTTCGATTTAAGAATGTGGTTGGTGGTGAAGAGATGACCTTAGTAAGCTAAGCGAACCTTTTGTTGAGTAGAATGTTTTGATGGATATAATTATCGTTCCGAAAGTTGAACAAGTTACAGTTTTGGGAATGTTGTTCCCATTGGGTTAAGCGAGTTGGTTTAAGTAAGAGGTTTGGTTTAGTGTTTGAATCTTAGTCCAAGATGCACATACATGGTGCGCGTTTCTGGTATGATCATGATGGATACGTTGCACAAAGGTTGGTATGTGGACCTTGTAAGGTTGAGTTGGATGAGGAGGTTTATCCTCATTGGAGTAAAGACGGTATAAACTTGATAGCGAAAGGAAGCATTCTAAGTGAAGTCTCTTGAAACGAGTGAGATGATTTTAATAGAAAGACCTAGTAGTATAACACGAAGACATGGTATATGTTTAGTATACTTTGGATGTCATAAGTCTCATGATAGAGAAGATGTTTTTGGAAATGGTGAGATGTTATACATATGTTTGAAAGATGAGAATTATTCCTTGAGGTTTACGAGTAGTGTTGTCGCTTCATTGAAAATTAGAATGAAGTGTTTGATGGATGAATCGGAGAACAATAGGTAATAAGAAATACCTTGAGATGTGACGAACATTGATATGGACTTGGAAATATTATGTAAAAGATATTCATTTCCGAGCATTAAGGGTCCGAGAAATTAATTATGAGATTAACGTTGATATACATAGTGAAAGAAAACGTGTAAAGAGTATGTGAAGTAAAATACAAGAAGTATATGAAAAGAACAAGAGACAGGATTGTCATGAGAACTTAAAATTTTATAAAATAAAGTGATTATAGGAGACGAGGTCACCCTCGGGTTGGAGATAGCAATCTCTGAATGGTTGTAATTTTTGGGTATGTTTCAACCTTGGAAATCTTGAACGCACCATGTCAAGCCCTGCCCCGACCACAGGGCACGGAACCTGAGGATGGGTACTCAACCCATCGCACTTAACAACATACACAACATCTTGAGCATAATTTTTTTTTCTTTTAACATAATATCAGGACTTCATCCTTGGGCCCATCATAACATCCAAAAATATACATATGAGGGCTCACAGCCTCATCAATATCCTTTCATTAATTACATTTAAAAAAGAGAAAAACAAAATGTGTTTCCAAGACTCGACTTCCCTACTGCCTTTCCTAAAGCCTAAGACCACAGTGGATAGTACCAGACATTGCCTTGACTTCAACACTTGTCAAAAACATCAATCTGTGTGGGGGTGACTTATAATCCATGTGCTCACCATTCACTAGCAACTGTATTATAAATGGCACAATGGAAAAAAATAGTTCATCACTTTAAACAGGATAGCATTTCACAAAACATATACTTTTCTCATAAACATTCCAAGTTGTCAACTTTTCACAAATCACCTCCTACAAGAGGGTTTTCCAAGTAGTAATTCATTTTCGATCTTTCTGTACTTTCCATTCATTATCTTTCCGTTCATTATCTTTTTATTCATTATCTTTTAACAGACAATCTTTTCTTTTGTCATCATTCACCTCTCAGTAGAGGAATTTTCATAACCATAATACTATCAACTCTCAGTGGAGGATTTCCAACAACCACCTCTCAACAGATGATTTTTCATATCATTTCCGTTTATTCACTTCGTAGTGATAATTACGTCTTTTCATTTCACACATCCACGTAGCAGTGGTAACATACTTGTCCATTTATCATTCATATTATCTCATAAAAGCCTTGAGTTGTATTAACCTCCCAACCAAGAATTGTTGTAGTAATGCGCCCCCGAATATCTTGCCTACTCAGTGGACAGGGCTAAGGAGTATTCGCCGGTTCCACTTAACAATGCTCAGTGGTAAAGCTAATAGAATAATATGGCATATACCCACGAACAGTTGTGCGGTATACCCATCACATAAAATATGCCCACGAATGGTTGTGCGATATACCCAAATATATATATAATAACATGGCATATACCCACGAATGGTTGTGCGGTATATCCATCACATGGCACTTCGCATATATTATCATATAAGGCTATCATGATACACATATGTATTCATTAATCATTTATTCAA
>JAUTBS010402591.1:0-10090 GCA_032361285.1 Aequorea victoria | reverse complement strand
AGTGGTTCCTCTTCACCCCAAGAAGAAGGTGGTTTCGATTGACCCATTCAACAATCCGTTTAGGTTCCTCTTCACCCATAAGAAAAAGGAGGTTTTTCTTCACCCTTATTGAAGAAGGAGGTTTCTCTTCACCCGATATAAGAAGGCAGTTTCGATTCACCCAAAGAATCTGTAAGAGGTTTCGATTTACCCGTAAGAATCCGATATTGAATTTCCAAAAGAGCTTGGAGAGTGGACGTAGGTCGAGTTGACCGAACCACTATAAAAACTTGTGTTTGCATTCTCACTTCCCTTAAACTATTTATTTTTTGAATTTCAATATTCTTTTAATTTCCGCTGCATATTCAATCTTTTATAAAGAAATCAAAAAGAGTTTAGAGAAAGTTTTAAAAGAGAAAAATAAGAAAAATTTGCCATCAACCCATTCACCCCCCTTTGAGTTGATTGTACCTAAGTTCAAACACCTTAGTGTACCCAACATAAGGTATCCGACCGAGGCCCAAAGATCAATAGCCAGGTCGCCTCAAGACCTGGTTGGCCCAAAGATAGTTAGATTGATTTAAGGTATCCAACCGAAGCCCAAAGCTGCGAAGATATGGTCTGTCCAAAGACAGTTGGATCAATTTAAGGTATCCAACCGAGGCCTAAAGCTACGAAGATATGACCAGCATAAAGATGGTTAGATCGATTTAAGGTATCCAACCGAGACCTGAAGAGCAACAGCTAGTTCACCTCAGAACTTGGTCGGCCCAAAGACGGTTGGATAGATTTAAGATATCCATTCGAGGCCCGTGGATCGACAGCCAGGTCGTCTCAGGACCTGGTCAGCCCAAAGATGGTTGGATCGAATTAAGGTATCCGACCGAGGCTTGAAGTTATAAGGATATTGTCGGTCCAAAGACAGTTGGATCGATTTAAGGTATTTAACCAATGCCCAAAGATCAGCAACCATGTTGCCTCAGGACCTGGTCAGTCCAAAGATGGTTGGATCGAATAAAAGTATCCAATCGAGGCCTGAAGCTACGAAGATATGGTCAGCCCAAAGACAGTTGGATCAAATTAAGGTATTCAACTAAGGCCTAAAAATTAAAAAAATCTATAAGGGCCAAGCTATCTAAAGAGGTCGACCGAAAACATAAAAACTTTGAAAAATTCTTGCAAAATGTTTAGAGGTTTCCTGGTCGGGCTACCAGAAAGCCCAATCGAGGAACCAAACACTTGGAAAATTTAATTTGCCCAAGGTTCTGGTCAGTCAGAACAAGTGGAGGGCTATCAGAAAGCCTGACCGAGGAACCGCACACTTGGAAATTTCATTTGCCCAAGGTTCTGGTCAGTCAAAACAAGTAAAGGGCTATCAGAAATCCCGACCGAGGCATCCAACAGATGGAAAAATAAATAGTGCAGAAGATAAAGCAAAAACATCCATTCAGTCTAGAACAAAGACGTTCGGAGATTTCATTTCATTCAAAAAAAAGGAAAAAGAAAAAGATTGTCTATACAGGATAACCAAAAGAAAATGTTCAGCCGAGGACTTCTCGCCAGTTTTCTCGACTGAGCCCCCTTCCTCGATTTCTGGTTCATCTTTGTCCCAGAGGAAGGGGAAAAGTCTAGACCCTTGAAAGAGGCAGTTGCTCGGGCCTTCATGGTGTTGAAACCGCTGATATAGTAGTCAGCAGTCTCGACCTCAAACTCCTCCAAGGCCTTGTAAGCCTCCACAGCTTCCTTCTTCACCTTGGTCTCTGCGGCAAGCAGCACCTCCAGTTCCTTAGCCCTCGCCTCAGCTCAAGCCTTCGCTTTTTTAATGGCCTCCTTCTCGGCCAAGAGACTAGCATTGTCTTTCATGGCCTCGGCCTTCAGCTGCTAGGCCTCATCCCTCTCCTTCTTCAGCTACTCGACTTGACCCAAGATCCTGGTCATCTTAAACGTAGCTTTGTCGCCATTAGAGGCATGAAGAACCTCCCATTGGTAGCAGCGGCTGGAGAAATGGATTGGCTGAGCACAAGCCTGTAAAAAAAACAAAGAGAAAGGTCAGATGCAATAAAAATAGTAAACGACGAACAAAAAATGGTAAAAATATAGACTAAGGGCTTACCCGAGTTAGATCCATGAGTAGCTCCCTGGCCAGAGGAACAGTCGCAACTTCGGTCAAGATAAGGTTCATTTCCCCGATAAAGTCAGACATCTTGACCTCGGCCCGACTTTGGTCAAGTCAAGGTTAGTAGGTTCCCAACCGCAGGAGAGCTCGACGGAGGAAGATCCGAGGTGGTTAGGGTAATAGCAGCCTCGATGATAGAGCCGGGGGAAACAACCGCTGCTGGAAGAGCTCCCACCAGAGGAGTAGGCCCCGTCGACGAAGGGCCCTCAGGTGGATCCAACTCCGCAATCAACGTGGGTTGATCCTTCTAGGAGGAGTCCAGAACCTTCGGCCTTTTGGACGATGCTGGCTCGATATCCTCGCTACTCTGATCCCGAACCTTCTAGAGTGCAAATTTTACCGGTCTCTTTGATATTTCTTCTCAAAAGACAAAAATAGAATTAGAAATAGATAAAGTAGATTAAAGGCACGAAAGCATAATAGAAAGAAAATAAGTGAAGGGGTCTCACTCGAAAGTTCAGAGCCGAGCAACCAGGTGCTCAGTGAATAAGGAGTCACCAGCTGGCTGTACAATCTGCCTGGATGACCTCGAGCGACCTTTACCATATCCTTTGCCTCAGCGCTGATTGCAGGTTTGGCTGAGATGTCCTAATGGGTGGGCTTTCCCCACCTCATCTTGATCCTTATGGTGTGGGGTCCCACCACCTCGTTCGGTTGGAACTCCCAGCCGAACCTAGAGATGAAGAAGAACCTCTCCTTCTAAAATTTATTAGAAGAAGGGCAGCCCGAAACAAGAACTTAGTCTTCTGACAGAGCCTAAAAGAAGTACCAGCTGAGTTATTTCTCCTTCGACTGATAGTAGTAGAGGAATTCCTATACTGTCAAATGATGCTCACCGCCTAAGGTCTCCTCCCAGAGGATGATAGCCCCGTATAGGATTCTCCAGACATTCGGCATAAGCTTCACGGGGGATAAACCTAAGAAATCCAGAAGTTCCCTAATAATTCTAGGAAAAGGAAGCCTAAGCCCAGCAGTAAAGTCATGCTCGTACATACCCAGCCTGCCATCAGGTGGGGAGTATAATCGTTCGTCTTGGCGAGCAAGATAAAACTCTATGGACTCGGGAAGAGAGAGAGTAGAGTGAAAATGCGCTATGTCTAGGGGTCAGTTGGTAGATGGAACGACTTCAATAGTGAACTCTTGGGTGCCCTCCTCGAAGAGGCGGGCAACGGAGCTCGAGGTCTCGCCCCCATCGGCATGGGACGATCCCCGAGCGATAGGGGAAATAGGGTGGGAGACTATTTTCTCAAAGTTCGAAGGGCTAGTACCAGAGAAGCGAATCTCCTGAGAAAACTCTATAGTTCCACTCCTCAAAAAAGGAATTGTGAACTAGATGGTGATGGAAACTCTCCGAATAAACAAATTAAAAATAAGATGGTCTGACACAAATGTATTGACCATAGGGGGAGTTCGAACCTACGGGAATAGAATGAAATCCTATCAGTGAAGAATGAAGGGGATGGAGCAGAAAAGGAGGGATAAGAGAGAATCTCTAAATCTGAACTCGAGGAAGCCAGAATGGCTCTACGAGAGGGTGCTACCAATAAAGAAATGAACAAAAAAAAGAGAAGGAAGTAGAGCTTACTAGCAACGGGAGCGAGGAGGATGCCGGAAGATTTGGATGAAGACGACGTTCGAAGGAAGAAATCACACGAGAGGATGAAGTATATGCTCGAAATATGTTTTAAACAAAAAGAACTGAGCAAGAACCCCCCACTCGCCCATATATAGGCCTTGCACGAGCGGCCCAGATTAAAATAATTCTTTAATTCAAAATTTAAGAATTCCATCACATCAAAACATCTCTCATGGGGGCTGAAGGCTGGCCGGCCAAGGGGCTATTTGGTAATAGATTAATTTGGTTATTTTCTTATTTTCATAAATTAGGAATTCATGTGGACTCCGTTTTGGTCTTTGATTAAAAATTAGGTATTTTTGTGATTTCTAAGACTTCAATTCTCATTCTTCCAATTCAATTCAATTCCAACTAAATCTTGGGCTCAAAGACTTCTAATATCTTGTTTGGATTCAATAATCCATTTTTCTTAGGCCTTAAGGCCTTGTTTGGTTCAATGGGAAACACATTCCTTAATTTAAGGGTACTTTCTCAAGACTTTTATTTTTCTTTTCTTTCATTTATGTCAAATCCATTACTCTCTCATCAAGTCATCTTCTACTATTCATGGAAGACTTTTGATAGCTTTGATGATATAGGAATACTAAATTTTGAAGCAACTTTCTTTTCTTTTCTTTTCTTTTCCCACTAAAGTTGTCACATCACTTCCTCCCTCTTCATGAAAACTGGCCAAGGGCTTCTAGAAGCCTCGATTTATTGTTTTATTTATTTATTTTCTTAATTCATGAGATTAAAATTTACTTTGGGTCCAAATTCACTTTATTTGGGTCAAATTTTAAGTTTTTGGGCCTAACTTTGCTTTGGACTTGAAATTAATTCAATTGGGCCATTAATAGAATAATTGGACTCAAATATTTATTTATTTTGGGCCCCCATAATGTTTGGCCCAAAGCCCTAATTAGAATTCCTATTGGGCTTGTCAAAGTTTGGGCCTTATTTAGACCTTCCATGATTTCTCTTCTTTTGAACTCTCAAATTGAGTTATTTGGTTTGTGACTTTATTGAGCCCTTATGGTTGGGCTTAACTTCTTTCTCTACCCAAATTTGTATTTAAAGTTTTGGGTTTTAGGAGTTCATGGGCCTTACTTTGGCCTGTTTCAATTTTCTGCGCTTTTTTTGCCTTTTCGTTGGACTTTCCAACTTGAATATTTCAAAACTTTCTAGTTTCAAATTTATTTGAACCCTTTTTATCAATTTTACCTTTTTAGGTTTATCCTATTCCATATTTCATGCATTCATTCATTTGTTCATGGGGTTTGAATATCATTTCTCAAGGCGTAACGCCTTTATTCTCAATTTCGTGCTTAATATTTGCATTGTAAAAAGTGCGGTGTCACAACCTACCTGGTATTCCTCCGAATCGTGAGATCGAGTTCACGATAGATCTTCTTCCTGGTATTATGCCTATCTCTAACCCTCCGTCCGTACAGGATGACACCATTGAAGCTAAGGGAGTTGCAAGCGCAGTTGCAAGAGTTGATGGATAAGGGTTTTATCCGACCCAGTATTTCACCGTGGGGAGTTTCAGTCTTATTCATAAAGAAGAATGATGGTTTTATGCGTCTATGTATCGACTACAAAGAATTGAACACGGTTACTATCAAGAATAAGTACCTGTTGTCGCGCATCGATGATTTGTTTGATCAATTACAAGGAACTCAGATTTTCTCCAAGATTAACTTGCGGTCTACTTATCACCAACTAAAACTCAAGGAGGCGAACATCTCAAAGATGGATTCCAGGACTTGGTATGGTCACTATGAATTCTTGGTTATACCTTTTGGTTTGACCAATGCTCCAACAACATTCATAGATTTGATGAATCAGATTTTTAAGTCACAGTTGGATCGTTTTGTTATTGTATTCATCGACGACATTCTGATCTACTCTAAGAGCAAGGAGAGGAGCACAAAGAGTATTTAAGTGAAGTCTTTCAAACTCTACGGGTAAAGTAGTTGTATGCCAAATTCAACAAGTGTGAGTTCTGGCTTGACAGTGTATCCTTCATTGGCCATGTGGTTGGCAAGAATGGAGTATCTGTTGATAGCAAAAAGATCAAAGTAGTTGTTGATTGGCCGCGACCGACGTCCGTAATAGAGATACGTAGTTTATTAGGACTGGAGGGCTATTATCGACGGTTTGTAGAAGGGTTTTCTCACCTTGCCCTGCCACTTACTAGCCTTACTCAGAAAGGAGTAAAGTTTGATTGGACAGACAAGTGTGAAGACAGTTTTGAAGAGCTCAAGAGGAGGTTAACTTCAGCACCAGTTTTGGCTTTACCTACCGATGGAGGAAATTTTGTTATCTACAGCGATGCGTCACATCAAGGTTTAGGTTGTGTTCTGATGCAGCATGGCAAGGTGATAGCTTATGCTTCACGCCAGTTGAAGATTCATGAGGAGAATTATCCTACGCACGATGGAGTTGGCAGCTATCATTTTCGCGTTGAAAATTTTGCGACACTATCTTTATGGGGAATCTTTCGAGATCTACACCGACCACTAAAGCTTAAAGTACATTTTCACGTAGAATGAGCTTAATTTGCGGCAAAGATGATAGCTCGAGTTACTAAAGGACTACGACGTGGAGATTCATTACCACCCGGAGAAAGCAAACGTTGTGGCAGACGCTTTGGGTAGAAAGTCTTCGGAAGGCAGCATGTCATCTTTGACAGTTCAGCACCAGTTACTAGAAGATTTGAGAAGATTGGGGAAAGAGGTATGATAGCATGGAGGAACGACCTTGTGTAATCAATTGACCGTGAAACGACTTTGTTGGAGAGGATTTGTATAGCTCAGCAGGACAACCTGTAATGCAAGAAGAACGTGGATGAGTTGCACAAAGGTGAAGATAAGGACTTCAGCATCAACGACGAAAGAGTTCTCAAGTTCAAGGATCAAGTGTCTGCCAACGAAGAGCTGAGGAAAGAGATTCTGATCGAATCTCATAGTTCAGGGTACAATATTCATCCAGGAGATACGAAGATGTATAGAGATCTTTGAGAGTACTTTTGGTGGAATGACATGAAACCTGATATAGCTGAATATATGGCACAATCTTTGACTTGTCAGTAAGTGAAGATCGAGCACCAAAGACCAGCGGGAAAACTTCAACCATCCGTATGAAAATTCAATTACAACCGTTGGCTCCGATACCAATTGTTGAATTATGCGAAAAACTGCATATGGATCTTAAATTAGATCATTAATACGGATTAATTATAAAATTCGGTAAAAATTAAAATTTTAAAACTAATTATTAATAAATTAATTAATTAATTAAAACCAAACAAATTAAATAAAGTAATCGAACAAAATTAACTAACCAAATTAACTGATTAATAATATGATTAATAAAAATAATAATTGAAAAACGTAAAACTCTTTTTATTTTTTAACAAAAACTTATTTTTTAAACCCGATTAATCAATCCACGATAATCAATTCACTAGAAGACTGAAAGTAAATCAAACCATTCAACACACATGATTTTTACGTGGAAAACCCCAAACGGGAAACAACCACGGGACCGAATCCTCAGTCCAGGAAAGCAATGCACTATAATCAACGAATAGTTACAAAATCTTACTTACATACCATAATCGAATCCTCAATCTATGTCTTAAGCAGGTAGCCGAATTCTCGTTCATCGTTCTCCAGTGCTTTGATTCTTTTCACCGTTGCAACGAATCCTCGAAACAACGTTCGTCAGAATCCTCCGACGAATCCAACATGCGCAATGAATCCTCGAAGCCGTTCTTGAAACTCCTTTCAAGCAAGATCCGATCTCATGTATTGAAATGAGTATATAGCTTGGAAGAACATGAAGACCCTCAGAAATATCTCTGTATTCTTCGCCCCAAAGGATCTGTTCAAACTCAACCTCTTTTCATCATTTTAAAACAACCGAAGCGCCGGATCTGCATAGGGTCCGCTCGAGCGCTCCCAAGTCCGTTTGAGCGGTGGCCAATCTTCAAAGATAGAAACAGATTCCGAGAGATCATCCTATTGTCTCTTTTCCATACTTATCAAAAGCCAACTTCCAAAACCTCAGATAAACCCTAACTACCAAAAGAAATAAAATCAATAGAAATGGGAAATCACCCAAATTGCCATAAAATACAAGATTATGAAAATAAATTAAATTTAAGAAATTTAATCTAATTTTCCCTAACAATCTTTCCCTTGGCAATTTTCGTGTTATTACAAACATACAAACATTTCTAACAATCTCTCCCTTGGAATCACCCCAAAAATATGACATGAAGACCAGTCTGGACAAGCATCGATCACTCATCTTTGTCACCTAAAAAACAAAACACCACATACCTTTCAAAAAGATCAAGTCGCATATATCAGAAATGAAGTAAAGAAAGATCAAAACTCATAGAAGCCACTAGACATGAAGAGAAACATCAGATTAGCAGCAGATAAATGCATTACAAAAACAAACCATAACAAATCTCCCCCTCAACAACAGGATGTCTCAAACCGATAAAAAGAGAGACAGAAAAAAAAAAACAATCCCCCTCAACAGATCTATGAACCACCAGCACTCCAGAAAATCTCCCCTTATTTTGTAAAAACCAGAACAAAAAAAATGAAGGCAAAACTAGAACCACATAAATGCGACCATGCTTCAGAACATAAAACAAAACATAAACATCAAAAGATATATATTTTTTTTTTGTTTTTATAGGGTTTTTTTATGTAAAGGAACAACAATATGCATCAAAATCACAATATATGCGGAGTCCTGGTTCTGCATTTCCACAACCATCAATCAATTTCCGAGACATAGAGATAGAATATTAACAATTGATTTCCTAGAAGCAGAATTCAGATACAAGGCTATGAGTGACCAAAAATACTACAAACTAGTGTAACTCAACCAAGGTAGTCACCCGCTAGAAGTCAAACCGAAAACTATCCAGATGTTTATTTGTTGAACTGTTTGATTTAGCTAACTCCCCCTTACATGATAAATTCTAATTAAGAAACACGTGACGGCTTTCACTCCGGATACAGCTAAAAAGACAGTGCTGCACCAGGTAGTCATTTTCACAAGAACTCTTACGGCGACTTCACACTAAAAATATCGAAAAAGCAAGGACGAGATAGGTAGCTATTTTCGTATACAGAACATCTTATTTTCTTTTATATATATATTTTTTTAATGTTATGAACCGGGGAGAAGGTGACATAATCAAGAAATTTAACATCAACATGGTATATGTAACATCATAGTCAATCTAGCTTAGACGTACCCGAGTTTATGATATCACAGGTTCACAACAGCATTTAGTCACAACAGTATGATTCCGACATCCATATTTTCAGTTATCAATTAGATAATATGCTACCTCTATAGGATTCAGAAATCAATAGAAGCAAGAGAAAGTACATAAACTAACCATCTTATATACCAATGAATATTATAAGATAACACAAAACTCAACACGACTTTTTTTATTTATTTATGTATGTTTCAAACACTGAAGCAGGTCAGTCTACGTGACTCAAATCAACCTTACGGACCCAAATCGGCCTAGTTTTGATAGACTTCTCAAAAGATTTATAGTGTTCATTCATAGTGGGGTCATGAGGAGTAGGACTCAGGGGCCAGAACCGATTTTGGGCCTTCTGCCATGTGACGGCTCGGGCGCTAAAGGGGACGGCTCGAGCGCTCACTGGCTAGAGATTGGCTTTCTGCCCATTGACCGTTCGAGCGCTCAAAGGGTCCGCTCGAGCAGTCCCTGTCCAGTGGCCCAAGTTCGAATGTTGCCAGTGCTTCACCTTTGTAGTGGTAGACATATTCATACCAAAATTGATATTTTCCCCATTTAAGCCCCAACACTTAGGTCTAATGTGCCCCAAAATTCCACAAAAATGACAAATAAGGACAATTTTTTTCAAACAGGAGGATTTTGAGGTTTTTGAAGAGTGTTTCCCAAATTTTGACCTTTGCAATTGTAGGACTTTTGAATAGGTTGAAGAAAAGTTTGAACAGGAGTATTTGGAATACTTACAACTTTAACAAATTTGATATTACCTGATTCTCTTGAAGCTGACGAATTTCCAACTTTTTTAACGTACCCAAGTCCGGTCCGGTCCGATGCTCCTTTTTGAACATTTAAAATTTATTCCAGAGATAGTGATCCCGCATTCAACTTCTCAAGCGTGGAGTTACATAAATCAAGTTCTTTTTCCAACTCTTTAATCCTTGTCTCCAGAGAAAGCTGCAACTCATTGTAATTACAAGATTCATTTTCAAGTTTCAGAATTTGTGATTTTAAAGAA
>JAUTBS010402569.1:0-10091 GCA_032361285.1 Aequorea victoria | reverse complement strand
TCTAGTTCTGGCCTACGTTGTCCACAAAAGTTTTAGTACAACTTCCAGAGTATTATTCGGCCCTATTCAGTAGAAGGTTCACACCTTCAGAGGTGTAGCTCGGCCTCTCAGCCAAAATAGACTCTAGTTCTGGCCTACGTTATCCACAGAAGTGTATAACTTCTGAGGTATTATTCGGCCTCATGGTCTACAGAATGTTTGAACACCTTTAGAGGTGTCGCTCAGCCTCTCAGCCAAACTAGACTCTAGTTCTGGCCTACGTTGTCCACAGAAGTGTACAACTTCCGAGGTATGATTCGGCCTCATGGACCATAGGAGGTTTGAACACCTCCCAAGATTATTTCGGCCTTGAACAGGATTATTCAATCTCGCAGCCGAACTCGAACAGTCAGTCTACATTATCCACATGAGATTTGTACACCTTCCGAGTTCATATCTTGGCTTATTTAGCATTCAAGATTTATCATCTTATTCAGCATACAAGTTTATCTCGGCTTAATCAATAAGGTTTTTCGGTTTATTCGGTATCTCAGTTTATTCGGTGTACGAGAAGACAACAAATGAAAGCAAAAGTCATATATATTTCAGGGAAATGCCCGCAGGCTTACAAAAAGACGACGTCGGTCCTTACATGTAATTCTGGACCAACGCCGAAAATATAAAGAAAAGGCTACAAAGTTATTACATTGTGTTCGGTAGCATTTTCCTCAATCTCCTTGGTAGCCTTTTTTTCAGTCGGTTCATTATTGGCATCTTCCTCTGCTGCGACTTCGGGGGCTATCTCGCCGAGAGCTGGGGGTATGGGTCGTTGAGTGGGCTCCCCACAGAGCAGACTCGGCCGGCACTTGTGCCAAGGTCAGACCCATCTTGTAGCCTTGGTACAAGACCTCGGCCTTTATTTTTAGGACTTCATCCAAGTTATGCTCATTGGCCTTGTCAAAGCTGGCCTGCTATATAGTGTCCTCGGCCTGCCGAGCGGATTCACTCTTAGCCAGCTCCAGTTGAGTGGCTTCCAGCTAGGCCTCCCTCTCGACAATTTTTGCCTTTAGTTCGGCGTTTTCCATCGCAACTTGATCTGCCTGAGCTTGAAAGGTGATTTTCTCGGCCTCGAGGGCTTCAATTTTTGTCTTTCCCTCGACCTGGGCTTGTTCGGCCTTTAGACGACCCTTTTTTTTAAGGCCAAGGGCCTTATTCACCTTCTTGGCAACCGCGTCAGTGCGGTCGAAATCTTCAGTGAGGGAGTGGTTGCACTGCAACCCCTGTATAAAAAACTGTCGCATTATTGACAGTTCAAACAAAAAGGAAGAACTCGGAGGAGCTAAAGACTTACCCTAATGACAAGTTGGACTGCCCGACCAAAGCGGTCGTTGGCCTCCAACTTCTTGTGCTCGGCCATATCACCAGGCATCATGACGGCCTTCGCGACTTCGAAATCCATGCCGGGGTCGTCACTTGTTTTGGACGAGATTGGGATGGGGCAATTTTGGTAGATGAATGAAGGGGTCCAGGCCTCCTCGGTTGGCTCAGAGGAGGGCCCTTCGACCTGGCCATTTTGGCCCTTCCTTTTTCTCAGAAGGTTGGCTTCAGCAGTCTCGACGTCGTCAGGGATTTGGGTATGAGCATCCCAAGACGTGATAACCCCTTTGGGAGGGGCAGCCAACCGAGCTCCAAGCCTCGCCTTTGCCTTCACGACTGCTTGTTGTTCGGCGGCGTTCGGGGTTGTGGGTTTGGTTCTCGAAGTTCCTTCTCCTACCTTAACCTTTTTAGCAACGGGGACAAAGCGGTAATTGGAAAACTTCTTCTGCTTTGCCATTTCTGTGTCGGTGGAGGATGAGTGAGTAGTATTGGTCTTGCTAGAGGCTGCCCTGGTTTTACGAGCTGCTGGATTTCGATCGACAATGGTGTCTCGGAGAATTGCGGATGGGTTGTTGCGGTGGCGAAGTGTATGGTGATAAGATGGTGTGTAGCCGAGCAAAAAGGGGGCCGATCGGTTACCTATCCTGAAGGCAGCCGATATAATATTTTTGTTGCTTGCACTACAAAGCCTACTGACCACGCCGATACCTGCACAAAATAGTTGGAAGTTTATTAGTATCGAGAAAGATACAAGTGTTCGGTATAGAAAGGGATGAACCTACCGACCTGGGGTTCCAGAAAAATGGAAAATGCCGAACTCCCCTTCCCCTTGCCTTGGTGGGAATTCAAAGTCACCACCGACGAGGATAGTGTCGTCGGCATGTTTATCGGAGTCTGGCAGGTCCCTGATTAGTTCAATCCGTTTATCTTAGGACCTCAGGTAGTACGTTCCTTCGTCAATATTTGAAGAAAGGGAATAGAGGTCGAAGACTTCTAGAAGGCCGATACTGATGCCATGATGGCGGTTCAGTTCATCAATTGAGTTTATGATTCGGAAAAAAAATTATGGATAGTTGGGCTGGGCTCAATCTGAGTAGAATTAGGGTTTCCCTAAAGAATTGGTTGAGGAGAAACCGAACTCCACCCTCAATTATAAAAATAAGGGAGAAAGCGGCCTCCCCAAGTTGGACGTCAAATTTGGGATCAAGAGGATCGAATAACCTTAAGGTCACCGAGGGGGGATACAGTATTCTCTCCTAAAAATTTCTATGACTTCTGGGTTGGCCATTGTATATCTAAATTTATCCATTTTTTACAAGGGACTGAACCGAGATGCAGGACCGAGATTTGATTATTACGGTATTCCACACCAAAAATCAAGAGGGGTGAGTTTTTTACCAAAAATCATGAGAAAGGGTTTGATAGACAGAAAATGAACAAAGTTGGGAATTTTTGCCTAGAAAGAGAGGAAAAGATGAAGGGATGTATGAAGAAAGCTGAATATAAGAAAATGAAGGATAAATCGAAAATCGAATTGAAACAAGGGAAAAACGATAGAGAAGCGAGAAACTTACTCGTTTCAAAGAGACTAAGCGGGAGCAGAAATCCTGTACAGATGAAGTAGACTGAATACTTGATCGAAAAATAGTTCTAACGACGGAGTATTGGAGGTCCAGCAGCAGCAATTCGACAGAGTTTTAGCAAAAGGTAAAAGAAATGTGGGGATGAGGTTCCTATTTATAGGGATTCAGTAAGAAATCCCAACAGCCGTGAGTAGTTCATGCGTCGTTTTTGGCGAGAAAAGACAGAATGGGGCCGAAGAAAACGCAAATCGACTGACGACACGTAGGGCTGAGTAGACATACTAATCGGTAAAGCTCCAGTCCCTATGGCTAAGGTCAGATATTTATGTAGAGTATTAAATGCCAAGCCGCCGCATTGAAACACGAAGCGACGTCGACGGTGCCTCCAGCGGTGTGCGTTGCAAGAATGTGCAAATAGCGACACGACAAGTGGAAGATGGGACGTATGAATATTTTCAAATCTACACCGAGTTGACAGCAACCAGACAGTGCATTATTACGGTACATCATGATTATTGACAGGACCGAACAGTGATCGGAGGTAAACTCTCGTCCTCTAGGACAGAGAACGAGAGTTTATGGGCAAATGAAGGAGCTCGGTTCTAGCATAACCTACCACGTCACTGGAGAATGGGTCGGGTAACGGGTCGGGCATAAGGCCGAGATAGGCATTCACCGACCGAGGTGGTATCATCATGCACGAGGCCGACCGAGCTATTGTATAGCCAAGACCGTAGTACAGTCCCGAGGTAATATCGTCATACACAGGGCCGAGATAATAAATATCTTGGACTACGAGGCCGAACAACCAGAGTGAAAGGAACAACTTGAAATACAGCATAGGTGATGACTCATGAGCATTTACGAGAGCCTCTGAGCTCCATCAAGTTGTTCTGAACAGCATTCAATGCATATTAAATGGGCACAAACTCCTACTATAGTGAAGGACCTACTTGGACAGAGCTAGGTTGCAAGAATGACGACTGACAATGACATCTAACATAAATGAACTGATCTCTTCAGATTTTCATTTTTGCCTATAAATACAAGGGATGCAGCTGATAGAAAGGTATGTGAATTCTAATTGAGAAATTCATTAGAGTTGAGATATTGATTAATTCAACTTACAGTCTGACTAACTTGATCATCGGAGGGGGAATTCTGGCAAACACCCCGCCGAGTAGTAACAATTCGTTTATTTTAGGAAGAACATTTCGTATCAAACAAAACAAAGTGGATTCAAAGTCTGGTTCGATCCAACCCGTCTAGTACACCCACTGTGAGTATTTTCATGCTCGCACACTTACTATTTTTTTAAGAGTCCTATTTTTTCTTTCCGCTATACCGTTTTGCAGAAGCATACTAGGTGCAGACAACTGTGTAAGAAGAATTATTTTTCTTAAGTGATAATACATGCGTGTTATTTTCCTCGTTATGTTGCGATTGTAAAAATATCAAGATTTAATACATAAAGGTCATTCACCAATGTATCATGACAGATAACACGTTTACTATCCTTAATAATGACTTCATTATTAAAATAAACTGAATATCCATCTCGACTCAAAACATAAAGCGAAATAATTTTTTTTCTAATTGAAGGTACATAAAGAATATTTTTTTAAAATTAAATTCTTATTTCTATCAAAAAATAAACTAATATCTCCTATAGTAACAACAATGGTCCTAGTAGCATTTTTCATGTGTAGGTAACTCTCTCAATCTCTAAGCTATTTGATTTCTTAAAACCCCTGCAATTAATTACAGACATGATTAGTGACTTTCGTATTTACACACCAGGTACTGGTAGATAACACCACTAAACATGTTTTAACAACTATAGAATAAGATTTACCTTATTTATTTTTTTTGTTGAGAATATCTGGACAGTTGTTCTTATAGTGACATGACTTCTTGCAGTGATAGCACTTACCCTTACGTTTCTTCACATTTTCCTGAGTAGGGCGGACTATCTGTTCATTAGCCTGCTGCTGAAATTTCTTCTTCCTTTTACTGCCTTTTGGCTTAGAAGTATAACATTTTTTAGTAATAAAGGCACTCGTCGATTTCTGGATAACACCTTTAGCTGCCTAAAACTCTTTCAATAGTTCTGTCAACATGAAGTCTAACTTATTCATGTTGTAATTCATGCATAGCTGCTGAAATAAGTTAGGTAGTGACTTGAGTAAGATATCGACTTGAGTTTTCTCATCAATTTCTGCTCCATGGACCTGAAACTCGTTCAGAAGACCGATCATCTTCATAACGTGGTCCCTAACCGGTGTACCATCAGCCATGGTTATGTTCATCATGGTCTTCATGGCGACCTGCCTAGCCGCACGATCTTGAGTCCTAAATATTTTTGTTAGGCTTAAAATCATGTCAAAGATAGTCTCCATAGACTGATATTGATGCTGCAGTATATTTGACATGAAAGCCAGTATATAGCACCGTGTCATCCTATCCGCCTTTATCCATCTCTAGTAAAATCGAGTTTTCTCTTTGGTTGTCCCTTCACTAGGTACCGGTGGACAGACCATGTCAAGAACAAAATCAAAATTCTCGAAAATCAACACTATGTCCAAATTCTTTTTTCAAGTGATAAAATTCAACCCGATAAGTTTATGTTTTTTGAGAATTGTTGTAAGTGAATTGAAAGCCTTTTTAAATTCTGAGAATAAAAAATTAAACTAATTTAATTTTTTGACAAAAAATTAATTCAATTTAAAATTTGGTATTCTCAACCATTTATTTTAAAATAATTAATCGACAACCCGACATACTGCGATATAGCAGGCCACGTTAGTGTGGACGTCTACCAATCAACATTCTCCCGGCCAGACTCGAAATCAATTAATTTACTTTCCATTACATCAAACATTTATAGTAAAATTAAATAACTGATATACCTTTGGTTTCAAAAAATTAAATAGTGACTCCGATAGAGTGGATACTATTATTTTTGTTTAAGTGTATACCATTACTCTTAATTCGAAAAGACTATGTTCTTGTACCATATCTCTCAGATGGAGAGGATGTAATTATGCTGACACTATTTATTAAATTACTCCTTTCGGAGATCCGTTCTGATAACCCACAACTACAGTCCATCCGACGGGGAGGCCAAAAGTTAAAGCCGACACGGAGATTGTAATTACATTAGCAACGAATAAGTAATGGAGACCGCAAGATTGATATGTAACTAAATTACTCTTCCACTTAATTTTGAAAAACTAAGAATTTTTAAAAATATTTGTTGATTTTAATTGATTAAAATAAAATTTTAATTCTTTAATAAAATCCAGAATAAACAAAATTAAAACTTATCCAATTTATTTAAATATAGAAACCTAATAAAAAAATTATTTTAATATTAAATTGTATTTTAATTTGATTAAAATTCAGGTTACCTTATTTAATTAATTAAAATATTTTCGTTTAATATGTAAACAAAACCCATTTAATTACGAAAAATTATTTAATCCATGTTTTAAAATAGGTTCGATAAAAGTTTTTAAAACTCTAAATAATTTATAAACTCCGTAAGTAATTACAATTGTTTCTTTTGTTTTAATAAAAAAAACTTATAAACAAAGAATTTAATTAAAATCAGGATTTTTTCAATTTAATTAAAAACCATCTTTATTTTAAGATTAAATTAAATTAAAAGAAAATCATTTTAATTTAAAAATATGTTTGGATAAAAAAATTATTCTTTTTTCATATTTATCGTTTGTTAAAAAAAAATACACCATACAAAAAATAAATAAGCATCCATCCAAACAGATAATATAAAATAAAATTAAATGGACCAATGTTATGATCCAAGCCATCAATCATCGAACCAAATCTGGACCATTGGATCATCAGTTGAAGAGATGATCAGGAATCTCGAAAAAACTTCAACGAATAGCTTCAACATCGTGGCGTCGGAACAGAATGCACCCATCGTCCGGACGTTGGTCTTCCATTTAGATGAAAACCGACTGGCGTTCGAACGGTAGCGTTCTGCCCAGAATATCAAGCCTCTATTATTTTTTATGCGAACGAAACTCCACCGGCGTCCGGATGGTGATGCCCAAAAAATGTCCCTCTGCTCTTATCATCGCCTCTGTTGATTTTCGTTTGAACGGCCAACCACTGGCATCTAGACGGTGATGCCCAAAAAATGATTTCTGCCACTATTGCAGATCGCTTTTTTGATCTCAATCTCCATTCATCGATCAGATACAAAATAAACCAAAGATACAGAATGAAAAGATTATATTTTTAAAATCCTATGCCTCATTAATGGAGTTCACAAAATAAACTACCACCCGAATCACATTATCAGGGAAAGCCTAAAACATAGGAAAAAATAACATTCATTCATTCAAAAAAACGGATCATAACAGTGAAGAATCGCTGGAAAATAGAAATTAGAAACCACATATTTACAATCTACGAATAGTATCGGTGAGCATTGATATCACTTGTTGGGTCCGAAGATCCTGATATAGGTACGTAGATAAAAATATACGGAACATGTATAATGGTCGCAGAATTAAAAATTATATATTTAGAGATCTATTAGATTTGATCTCTGTGACTACAACGACACCGTTGAGATGACTCGACGATCTTTTCGTGTATGTCCCGTCCGCACAACTCGAAAAACACAGTGTGGGCTGCGATCCTCCTTCGAGTCTCTGATCTATTTGGTCAGATTTCTAATCCAGAAAAATAATAAATTTATTTTCCATAATTTTCTCCTTTGAAAAAATTCACACATAATTCTTCCTCTAAAAAATCAATCTCTTAAAATTGCTTTTTCTTACTCACGATAGAAACTAATTTTCAAAAAATGGTGTGTTAAATTACTGTACCATCCCATAAATACATATATATATATATATATTAATACTTGCAGATGCCTTTTTTCATTCTAATTTCAGCGTGCATTCCAAAACCAAAAGATAGAATATCAATCAAATTCCACCAATCAAGGGGTAGAGAAAGAAAAAGCTTAGAGAGAGAGAGATTTGGAGAAGACCAAATCAATCTAATTTGGGATGAGGTGAGGTGGCGATTAACTGCCCATGAGGTGGCGGCTAACTTTAATTAATTAATATTCACCGGACAAAAAAACTCTCCAACTTCTAATTTAATTTTTGATCAAACCGGCTGTTAAGCCATTGATCAAATTAAATATTGGGATACAGAAAATTATCGTGAGCAAATTAGAGAGTGCAAAACCTCGAGTTACGTGAAGAACCACGAGAAAAAAATAAAAAATTGAACACCACTAACTCAATTCTCGAGTTAGATTCACTTTTACACGAGTCGAGTCTTACTCCACTAAAAATCTTGACTGAACTCTCGACTTTATCATGATTATATCTCGAGTTTGTAATTACTGATTACTTAAATTAATCTCCCCACATTTAAAATTACAAATACCCATAGATCAAATTAGATTACTGATAAACTTATTTGATCAATCTCTATACCTTGAGTATCCCCTACTTAATTTATTGATATGCTGGATTATAAATTCACCTCCAGAGTTTGGCATCATCAAACTTATATGCTGCCCAATAGAGTATCATCAACCTGAATCAGATATAGTTTTCATCAGTAAAATATTATCTACCGAACATAGAGTGCCGGTACCTAACTCACCGGTCATGTTGACCTCAACATAAGTCTTACCCATTTGTGAATCAAAGTACCATACACTAAATGCACACTTCTAATAAATACGTTGAGATTAAGAGTTTAAGTAATACATAACAAAATAAGGTGTGAATTAATTTATAACAGTTAGTATAAAATTAATTATCTCGATGATCCTAATTAATATACACTAAATGTACTAACACATTGAGTCTGGACTTTGAGTTTCAAATTCAAACCGTTCACCGTAACCAAGACAAGCCTATTAAAATAATATATTACAGTTGTTCCAATAATTTATCCAATTCCATTTAGACTGTGAGTTTTACTTAATATTTGTCTGTTAGAACTTATGATTCGATTTTTCATATGTAAGTCGTACTCTACATACCGAATCAAATACTTGACACGAATAATTGGACGAGCTCATATAAATATAAAATAAAATATATAACTATTCATTCTCATTAAAATGACATTTTATTGAATAAATAATAAAAAATATATAAAAAGACACGACCTTTAGTATACAACCCTAACAATTTCAAAATACAGAGATCTTGTGTCCAAAATAAAAAGATTAATACTTTTGTTCGATTTTTGATTGGAGAAAAATAAAAGGTGAACCTTAGTTCAGTCCAGGAATCATCAATCTTTCTAAAAATAGAAATACCAAACGGAATACTTGCGAATGGACTAGATACGAAGTGACGGATATTTCAAAGCTTTTTCTTGGCGGAGTTGAAGACTTTGACGGGTTTAACGCTCATGAGCATGATCTTCAGTCCGCACTCCACCATGTAATCGAATGACTCTATATTGTGCCTGAAGAGCTCTCTTAGTGCCTCGTAGTCCGGCGGAGCAGACGAAGAGGCCACCATTTTTATCAAAACCTCGTACAGTGTCTATCGATGGTGGCCGTGGTGGTGGTGGTTGTATTTGTTCTGTTTCTTTTTTTCGAAGAGCTTTCGGTGAGGACGATTTAGGGTTCTGAAAGGGAGAATAGCAATCGCGGTGGTTTAAAATCGGTTCTCTACAAATGACCACGTGGCAATGCCATCCCTGCCTGTAATGGAGACAGGGTGGGTTACATCTACACTGCCCCGACCGAATAATATAAAAAATCGCCTAACGGAGATGGGACTGGCTATATATACACTGCACCAACCAAATAATCTTTATTACTAGAATAATAAACTAGAGACGACCTGACGATTTGGTAGATTTGACTGCGACAACACCATTGAGATGATTCAGCGATCTTCTCGCGTATGTACCGTCTGCACAACTCGAAGTACACAATGTGGGCTGCGATCCTTCTTCGAGCCTCTGATCCGTTTGCTTAGATTTTCAAGCTCAAAAAAATAATAAAATTATTTTTTTGCAATTTTCTCCTTTGGAAAAATTCACACAGAATTTTTTACTCAAAAATCAATCTCTCAAAATTGCTTTTTCTCACTCACGCTGAAAATTAATTTTCAAAAAATAGTGGGTTAG
>JAUTBS010402558.1:0-10091 GCA_032361285.1 Aequorea victoria | reverse complement strand
TTTTATTTAAAATTTTAAGTTTAAAGTATTAAGTTCAACTTTAAGTTTAAAATTTAAAATTTTATTTAAAATTTTAAGATTTAAGTTTAAGTTTAAATTTTAAGTTTTAAGTTTTAAATTTAAGGTTAAGTTTAAAATTTTATTTAAAGTTTAATTTTAATTTTAAGTTTAAGTTTTATTTAAAATTTTAAGTTTTATTTAAAATTTACTTAAAAATTAGAATTTTAATCCAAACTAACCAATTTAATTGAAAGTATAAATAATAGACACTGAATTTAAAATTCAAAAATAAAACAAAAATATATTATTAACTCAAATATTTCATTACAATTATTGTATATAAAATTGTACAATTTTTTTTCTTAAAAAATAAATAATTAAGTAGATAAATTGCATCACTATAGGTCAATTACATATCAATTAGGTTGTCACATATAAACCTTCCAATCATTTGCATTCGTTTTCACTTTAATTATTAAACTAATATAAAATTAAATAAATAAATTCAATAAAAGATATATTATTCGTTCGAACTGTCAGAGTTTGACAAATTTTCAGGGGAATCCATGGTGATATCCTTCAAATCTTCTTGTAGTTTTCGAGTTTTATCGGCGTGTTATTATGTAGATGATGCATACAAGTTGTCTCAGTTTATCATCAACGTCTCCACCATCTCCGACTTTAAACTGCACCTCGAGTCGTCAATAACCCTTCCACATACACTAAAAGTTGATTCAGGACCAACTGTATACACTGAAATTGTTAGTACATCACGGATAACAGAAGATAAAATAAGAAACGACGAGGTATGTTGTTTCCAATAATCTAAAATATCGAACTCATCGTCGTCGTTCTCCTCCGAAAATGAGAAATAATGTTATAATTCTGAGGTAGAACTACCTTGACTCTCTGAAAATCTTTTATGTTTTATTTGTGTAAAAAAAAATCAAAAGACAAACGGCCTCGAGATAAGATACTCGTACCAGATGTTTGTGTTATACTTGATAATATTTTTTATTTATATATTTTTCATATAACTTTTTAAGTGTATTTAATATTAACTCTAATTGATATCCTCATCATCACCATAAATATATTATATATTTTTTTAAATTTAAACATTTATATCTAGCATCTAATACTATGATTATTCTAAAAATATGTGGTAATGGATAAAAATATTTATCAAATTTATTTTTTATTTGACAAATAATTTATGTATAAAGTGAATTATTTTGATACTTTATAAAAATATTTATTATTTTTTCAAGTTGATGTAAAACAAAAGAAATAGTAAGAATATAAATAAAAAATAATAATTTAGTTGATTCATCAAAAAAATTTAAAAATTTCTTGTATAATTTTACATTAACTCAATCAGTACTGTTTAACGGCATTACATTATTTATCATTTATGTATTAAACAATATAGTAATTATTTTTTCTTATTTAATTACAACTTCTAGTATATTATATGTAACATTTCACCTAGTTTCTATATTTAGTGGTAGTTTTTTAGATTTTATATTTTCATCTATACATATTTTTTTTATAAATATCAAATCTTTTAGTAATGTTATTAATTACAATAACGGTTTGTCTAACTCTCATAACGGATTCATCCTATTAATTTAGTATTTTTTTAACAATTAAATTTAATATATGTGCACAATAATGAACGTGAAAAAGAATGTCATTTATAAGAATATCTAAATTATGTTTACGATAATTAATAATTTTGTTATAATAAGAAGTATTATCTAAAGTAATAGAAAAAAGATTATATTGAATTTCTCAATTAATTATTTGACATATAATTTTACTACCTAAAGACGAACCGTTATAATTTTTTTTTTAGGTTTATATTTAATTTTCAATCATTACCTATAAAATGTGTAATAATACACTGCTATTCTAAATCGTGTCGTGTTGTCCATAAATCGGACGTTAAACAAATTTTACTATTAATATTTTGTAAAATATTTGTTAACTCATTTTTTATATTTTTAAACTTTGTAAGAATTTATTTCTAATAGTATTTTTTTTTAAATATTGATATTGAGGCGTAAATACCTCTTATATTAACTCTATAAATTCTGATTCTTCACTCATTGAAAATGAATATTCTTTTTTAATTATATAATTAACTACTATATCTTGTACTCGTATAGGATTATAAGAAAATAAATTAAATATATTACATGTTGAACTCTTACCTATTTGTATTTGTGTTCTAATATCGATATTTAGATTTTTAGAGTGATTATCGATATACCTACGTAAATGACTTGTACCACCTGATGCGTTACTAGAAAATTTTTTATTACAAATATTATATTTTTTCTTTAATAATTACTGTTGCATCAGTATTATTTTATACTATTCTTTCAAAATAATTTCATACGATAGATGATTTTTTACTAAATTCTTCTGCTGATGAAAATTCAATTAACACACTACTTAAAATATTAGGATTCATAAATTTTTTTTAGAAATGAAAGGGTTGGGCCGGTAGAAAAAATTGAAGAAGGGTCGGAGCAGGATTTAGGACATAACATGGATATTTTCTTAGCTGTAAGAGGGAATAATGCTGATAAAAATGAGATGATAATATTAATAAATAATTATAATTGAAAAGAACAAAATAAGAAATATAGGTAAAAATAAAAAATAAGTATAATATATATTTTGTGTTTTAGTCTTAAAAGTTAAACTTTATATAAGTGCATATATATAAAATATATTCAATTAATGTAATCGGAAGCAAAGAGAAAAAATAGAGTGAAACACACAATTATCGTTTTCTCTTTGATAAGCATGATCAAAATGGTCGCCTAAGACCGACAAAAAAGTATATATAATTAAATATTAAAAATCAATCGACCGACACTATTAGAATAAATAATCAAAATTAGCTAAAATGATATCACAATTTTAGCCGACCGGGGGCATGCGCATGCTCTCGGCATCTTCTACGGCAGGTGACTATGAGTCGACCCAAGTCGCTTTACTCTCGGGACCTTCCTCTGCAGTAAGCGTGAATCAATCCAAGACAAGCGCGAGTTTACACAGCAAAACATCAGTCGACCAAGACAACCATGGATCGATCCAGACTTCACATAAGTCGACGCACTCGAGATCACCTAGAGAGACGTGATCAGTTAGACTGCACGCTCAGTCAGTCAGATTGATCGAATCAAACACTAGTAATGGGAATTCCCGAAATCAGCACCGACGATCTCTCCCGAGATTACTCCAACACCTATCCCCGCAGAAGATCAGGGATTTAATCATCACGAATCACGAGAATCTCGCTCGGATAAAAAAATCACGGATCCGCCTCTATCCTATCCCACGAATCTCGCTCAGGCTCGTAAGATCAGGGATTTACCCTTATCATACCCTGAGATCCACGCATTTATATCTCTATAAATAAACACAACCTACATACTGTAAAATCCGAGTGAAAAACTTTAATTTATAATTAAATCGATTAATTATAATCTGTTAATTAAATTAAATTAATTAACTAGATTAAGATTGAATAAATTACTTGAGAAGACACAAATAATTAAAAGTTAAATTGAGCATTTTAATTATTTAATAAATAATTCATCAACCTTTAATTTGAAATTTTGAAATTAGAATTCAAATAAGTTAAATTAAGAATTTAATTCCAAGTTAGTAATACTTAAGCAATTAAAGATATTCAGAAATTAAATTAAGAAATCATAATTTATTTACATAAGTGAGCAGAATATTTAATTTGAAAAAGTCTAATTTGAATTTATGATTGAGGATTTTTAGGAAATTCTCCTAATTGTGCTCCTAATCCTCCTCTCTTTCCCCTATTATTCTTCCCATTCCCCCTTAATTTCCCTTTACGTAGCCCCTTCCTCCTCTTCTCCCAGCACTTTTCTTTCTAACTCTCCCAAAGCCTTACTCTCTCTCTCTCTGTACACCTGGAACTCCAATGGCGTTATGTGCTCACGTGAAACTCAACAGCCTCTGCGTCGTGTCCTCTGCCATAGCCCTAAGCATTAATTGCGGTGACCGAGTGGGAAACGGCAAAGGAAGAAAGTGTCTCATTTTTTTTCGCGCGGCGTTATCGCCGACGGAACTCTGGAGCAGCGGTGGCGGAACCATCGTGACGACGATGTCGTATGAAGAGGGTCAGCTGGAACACCCCAGGTGGAGCGGTGAAACTTCTCTTTCCCGTCTCGTCGGAGCTCTCATCTCCTTCAAACCACTCTACCCTTGTTGAAATCAAGAAGAGTGTAATTAGAACAGGGGATGACTGCATCTCTATAGTAGGTAATTCTTCAAATATCAGAATTAGATATCTTTCCTGTGGGCCGGGCCATGGTATAAGCATTGGAAGCTTGGGAAAACCAGACTCATTAGTGTAGGTACATGATGTAAGTGTTGATGGAGCATTTCTGTCCAACACTGAAAATGGGGTGAGGATCAAAACATGGCAAGGAGATAGTGGCTTTGCCACCAAGATTGCCTTTCAGAACGTGTGGATGGAAAACGTCTCAAATCCAATTATAATAGATCAATATTATTGTGATTCGCCAGTTCCATGTCAAAACGAGACTTTGGCTGTTAAAGTTGAGGATATCTCATTCGTGGCCATCAAAGGAACATCAACTACAGAAGAAGCTATAAAATTTGCATACAGTGATACATTTTCATGTGAAAGGTTGTATTTAGAAGATATTCCACTTGTCCCATACTCTGGTGGATCTGCAAGATCCTTTTGTTGGGAAGCTCAAGGCTCATGTTCGGGTCTGATATACCCCCCTTGCTTCTCACACGGTGCAAGCCACATTGTGCAGAAAGTTTTGTCTAACTCTGTTCTTCAGTGCATTTGAGGATGGTTATGCTTTTCTGGGTCGACGTTGTTCACCCTGCGTTGCATTTTCATTTATTTCTGCACACCTCAGGTGAGTGACTGTGCGCTACGTATTTTCAATTAAATCTACCCGTTCCCCTTAAATGCTTTTAGTTAAAATTGAATATTTGTTTCAACTCCTTTTAATTACAATGTATGACTTATATTGATTTTATTTACAAACCATGGTAGAAAGTCTTTGAATGCCACAAATCATGCTTAGAACAAATACTTTTAACTTCAATATATGGCCTATGTTTTTAGTTAATTTTTGGGTGTTCAAATACTTTTTAACTGTAATATAACACCTGTAGTAGCCTGTTAATTTAAACTCATGAAAGAACTGTTTAAGTGAAATAAAGAAATACATTTCGATTATTTTTTTGTGCGATATTGATGCATTTTGGGATTTCATGAAGTCCAGGGAAAAATCCTCTACGGAGGTGACTCTGGCCGGCAAGAGAAAAGACCGGTTTGATTCCGTGGTGACTCTTGTCGCTCAACGGTTCAAGGGACAGTCCGGGGGTTTTCGGTGACCTGAACTGGAATCGTTAGTGGAAAAAGACCGGTTTGATTCCGTGGTGACCCCTGTTCGATGTTGGATCTAACGGGCCGAGGTAGCCCTGAGATATGCTGTAGTTGCATTATTATTACCCCGGATGTTGTTCCTGTGGCTAGTTTCTCATTTCATTTCATGCTCATATCGCACACCATTTATAACTATTATTATGAGTTATATTGTTAGACATCTTTATGTCATTGGTTGATCGTTTCGTGCGAGAATTTTATAGTTGATTTGGTTGGACATTTTTATGTCGTTGGCATATGTGATATGCACGGATTTATTATTGGACTATATTTTGTTCTGTCAGAAATTTTTGGGTAACTCGTTGTCACAAGAAAAAGAAAATAAATTAAATATTTTAATCTGTTAGTTGTCGGTTTAGTTGTTCATTCATTATATTTATATTGTGTAGCACTACCATAATATTTGCTGTTATCAGTTATTTTAATTCCTGTTTTAGAAATGTACTTTACTATCCGTACTTTATTCACCAGCTTTGCTGATGGAGTTTTCTCTCACATTTTCAGGTTCCTGTGACGTGGCATGTGATAGTCTTGAGCTCTGCGGGGGATCCGGCATACGACCTCTAGAATTCATTTCATTATATTATTTACTTCCGCATTTAGATCACTCTGTACATTGATGACTTTTAGATAACTTATTACATTATTAGATGACCTTGCATCTATTGTTGGGCTGTTGTGCCCCCGATGTTGACTGACATATTTGTCAATATGTTGGGTTGTTTGCCCCTGATTCTAGAGATGATTTTGGATGAAAAATTTAGTCTCATAAAATAAAATGATAAATTTTAAACGGTTTAAAATCTTGTAAAAGTGAATAATAATTAGCATACCTTTAGCTAATTAATTTGTTAGGCTTTCTTGGCTCAGTGAGCTATGGCTCATGATCCATGGCCGATCACGGCTCCAAACTTGGGGTGTGACAGTGTTGGATATCATGTATAGAATTTTTGTCTTTACTACTCGAGTCACTACCATGGCCTCCTTTGTGATCTTCCATTAACCACCTACAAAGAACACTGCATGCCCTTCTGAATCTAACTGTTCCACTGGAATTAGGTTTCTTATTAGCTTAGGAACATGTCGAACTTTCTGAATAAGCCAAGCAATCCCGTTCGACAGCCGAATCTGGATGTCACCCATCTCTACAATATTCAAGGCTTCGCCATCAGCCAAGTACACCTTCTCAAAATCACCGAACACATAGTTCTCAATGATTTCTCGGTGTGATGTAGTATGAAAGGAGGCCCCTGAGTCTAAAATCCAAGAGTCAATGGGACTATCAGCTGACAAAAGTAAAGTATCTTGTACGTCTTCAGTAACGGCATTGGAAGACTCGTTATCATTCATCTTTTTCAGATCCCTGCAGTCTTTTTTAAAGTGACCGATTTTGTCACAATCCCAGCATTCCCTTTTCCTTGTTCTTGATTTACTCCTACCTTTCTTGGACTTAGATCTATTCCAGTTAGAATTTATATCCGACCATCTTCCTCTAGTCTCAGTATTCAGAGCAGAACCTGAACTGTAAGTTTCACCCGAATTTCTCCAGCAAACTTCCTCGCTCAGGATTAGATCTCTAATAACATCAAATTTTAATTTATTTTTACTTGCAGAGTTACTAACAGCCGTTCTTATGACTTTCGAACTGTTAGGTAACGACGCTAAAATAATCAAAGCACGTATTTCATCCTCAAAATCAATTTCAACAGGTGACAATTGATTTATAATGGTATTGAAATTATTTAGATGTTTTGCTACTGGTGTACCTTCTGCTATCTTCAGATTAATTTTTTTTTCATAAGATGTACATTTTTGTTGGTAGATGTTTTTTCATACATACTTGAAAAAATCGCCATCAGTATCGCTGTAGTTTTTTTCTTCACCACGTTGTGGGCAACTGATCTGGACAGAGTAAGTCGACTGACCCCGAGCACTTACCTGTCAAGTAAATTTCATTCCTCGTCCTTCATTCCTTCTGGCTTCGTACCCATAAGAGGAAGTTGTAGCCTTCTCCTGTATAGATAATCCTCGATCTGGATCTTTCAAAATTCATAATTCATGTCGTCGAACTTTTCGATCCTAGTCGATTTTTCTACGTCTCCTGCTATTCCTCCCACTCGAACCAAGTGACTTTGATACCAGTTGTTATGGCAAATGGATCCTGAATACGACTATGAACAACGAATAAGAATGATAAAACACACACACACAATGACACAATGTTTACGTAATTCAGCTAAATACGGGTTATATCTACAGGAATTGCGACGATTTCACTATGAAAGAGTAAAAAGAAGAATTACAATAACAGCTTATACTTTTATGAGTTTTTCACATATATGATATCACTTCCATAAAAAATTACATACGCACGTCCAAATATTTTTTGTCAGTGTACCTTATAGGATATGCTTCACCCTCAACAGTTTCAAAGAACTATTGTGTAAAATATAAAGAGAAAATAGTAATTGTGCTAATGATGAAGTCTTTGGGTGGTAACCGGAGCACCACGTTGGCATGTGCACGCAGTTATCCCAAACAACGAGGGCACACTAAAGAGGAATGATGGGCCAATATTATCTCCTGTTTAGGCGACAAATGTGATCGCAGTTTGGCTCTATTCATCCGATGACAACTCTTTATTGATTTGGAAGCACCGTAGTAATATGCTATGTTGGTGATAAATTTTGAATGCCACCGTCACTCACGAAATCCTGGAGCAATGCAGTGTTTCCGAACAACGAGGGTTCACAAAAGGGGAATAATGGTTAACATTGTCTTCTACCTAACTGACAATGTAGTCAAGTTGGCTCTATCCATCCAATGTCTACTCTTCTTATTGGTTTGAAGGCACCATGTTAGTATGTTATCTTGGTGCTCAGGTGGTGATTCAGGACGAACGAATACTTACTCTCTCAGTCCCCAATTTCACTAACAGACATCCCCCAATTTCACTAACAGACATCCCACTTATGGATTCTTGTCAATCCTAAATTTTATGCACATATCAAATGTTGATAATCTTTACAAAGTTATGATTTGAGGTGTATAGATTTTTATATCAAGATTCACAGTTTTATGTTATGGGTGCATGTATGTGTTTTTTTTTTTTTTTTTAGGGGTAATGAGCACTATTTACCTTAAATAGGTAATTTTTACAATTTTAATAACAAAATAGTAGTTTTAAAATTTTATTTCAAATCTACATAAAAATGTGTTTAGTAAACACGCTTTTAGTGCATTACAAACGTTTTTAACATTTCACTAATTTAAGAAAACTTACTATTTATAGAAAGCGTGTTTAGCAAATACGATTTCTATAAATACTACTAAAATGAACTGAAAGCGTGTTTATTATATAAATAGTAAATTTTTTTTTTTTAAATCCGCGAAGTGTTAAAAGCACATTTGTTAAAAACACTTTTAATGCACTAAAATGTGTTTGCTAAACACGCTTTTACGTAAGTTGAGAATAAAATTTTAAATTTACTATTTTTTTATTAAAGTCCAAAAGAACTACCTATTTCGACTAAATAAGATTGCCACCATTGTTATTTTACATTTTTAGCTTGAGAAAAATATCAATAATTTATCCCCTATAAGTTAATATGTACATATAACTCAAAGGAGGGACTTTGTGATGCAAGCTAAATAAGATTGCCACCGTTGGGATGTAGCCCATCATGAATCCTAATAAATATAAATCACATTAATTCAGTATTAGCCAAAGATTCATTGAGAATTAGTCTCACGTCAAACTCGCCCAAAAATACTATTGGCAAATAAATATATACGCAAGAGAACTGAAATTTTATTTGTGCCAATAGTAGTCGACCTGCTTCTTCAGAATCTCGCCGCTGGTTCTGAACCCATGAAGGCACAGAAGTGAAGGCCCGCCAAGGGTTTGCAAGTCAGACTGTTGACAAGGCTTTCCATGCCGCTGAAGAGGCAGTTCTTGGCGACTCCAGATTTGAATCTGTCAAGGAAAAAGTTAGGGTTTCCTGCTTGAATTTTTCTACGCTCCTCTATTTCATTTTAATTTGAGATTTGATGTTTTTATTGAGGTACTCCTTATGCGTAAGAAATCTTTTAATAAATCTAAGAATTCATCTAAGAAAATCTCATTAAGAAATTTTCATGTGCAAGTATATGAGGAAGTAGGAGAATAGCTCTCCGTCGCTTTATTCGCTTTTGATGCCTTCCGAAATCTCTATCAAATAAAAATTTTGTTATTCCATGATAGATATTAAACCCTAGACGTAATTTTAAAAAAAGTATAACTCATGGATATTTTAGCGAGTCAAATGAAGTTAATGTTAAAAATCTTTGTAACTCTATGAGTAAATGCTATTGTGGGAATTTCGATCATCACAGATAGATTCATTAATAGAGAAAGATAATATTTGGAATACTCCAACTGGAGTGTTAATGAATGTTGACAAATGGCCAACTCTGATGGAAACTAAGCATAGTATTTCTACTTGTGCGTTAATTGTGGACCATACATCGAGTAAAAACAACTCTGTTATTGTTTCTTTTAAGATATTTGTCAAGTCCCGCCCCGACCACCGGGCACGGAACCTGAGGATGAGTTCTCAACCCATCG
>JAUTBS010402547.1:0-10091 GCA_032361285.1 Aequorea victoria | reverse complement strand
TGAAGCCCTTGAAGTCCTCTATCCAATGGAACTGGTCTTGCATCCTAGTTCCTTATGTAGAAAAAGATATCTTCAAAACACTGAAGATATGTCATATGGACTTGAATCTTCCCTTGGGTTAATGAGCTCCAAATGAGTTCTTCATTGATTAACCATTGAAATTTGGGCTCCTCTTGTTCTTTATAAGGTGTCAACCAAACCAAAAGTGGTGTAGACACTTCTTCTTGTTTTCAAAGCCTTTATCTTTTCTTCTTGACTTTTTGTGTGAAAATGAGTATCACATGGTAGATAATACCTGAAATATTAACTCAAACACAACTAAGCCATTAGCAACAAACAAATGAAATTGTTGTTATGATCAAAACTAAAAACAAGCTTGATTGAGAGCTTTTAGGCTAACACCCTTATTTTTGTCTGTCGTTTGAGACTCCGATCTCGACAGAAAACTGAGCTCAGCTCGCAAACCTTTTTCTTTTTTCTTTTATTTGAGATTTTAGTCTCAACGAAAAGTCGAGCCTCGCCCGCACCTTTCTCGTACCATATCCAGGATCTTTGCAAATCCCGAGGCATTGAGGCAGAATCCCCATTGAGAATAAAATTCCCAGGAAGCTTTTGATGACTTCCTGACCCGCTGGAGGGGTAAAGCAGCTAAGATGACCAACCGGCCTTCAGAGAAAGAACAGGTCCAGACGGTAGTAAAGAACTTTCAATCCCAGTTCAGAAAGTACCTCATTACTCGGCTGCTCATGACTTTTGAGAAATTGTTTGATGCAGGTATCCAAATTGAGGATGCCCTCCAATCAAGAAAATTAAGAGAATAGAGGTGATCACGTCGTTTGTGTGATCAAAAATAGTATTTATAAAAACCGAGTAAACGAGCTACTCCATAGAATAGTGCGTAAGATCGGATGTCGGTCTGCACGGACAAAAATGCTAAGCTATCTATTTCACTAATTAATTTTATGATTAACTCTAAAGTGGAAAGTAAGAATTGAGGAAAAATTATTTAAACTAAAGTAAGCAATTAAATTGGATTGAAATCAATTGAAAAAAATTTAGGAAACACGAATCCACTCTAGCTTAGTAACCGCGGATTTTTGAAATAGTTTTAGATACTTTCACATGGATCATTCAAAACATCATTATGGCTACAAGCCCTAATGATGCAACAAGAAAACTCAAAAGAATGGTAATCGGCATAGGATATCTAGATTAGCACACATTGTCAGTAATCGAGTCACGGAACAACGTGTTTTCTCCAAGCATATCCTATCACAATACACATTTATTGATGCAAGGAAAACATTGTATAACGAATCATTAATCCAATCACAGAAAAGAATAATGATAGGGCGATAGAAAATTTTTATAAACTATTATTGAAAACAAGAATCAATAATCCCCAAAAAAATATTATACAAACGAATGATCCAAATAGAAAGTGAACAATCCAAAACTAAAGAAAAAACTACATTACGATAAGCTAGGGTTTCATCGAAACCCTAGACAAGAAATCTAGCCACTCATCGTCGAGACGAACGAAGATGATGATCCGCTGGAACACGCCATTGATCGATCTTCTACTTCCTTCTTGAACCCTGGCAACCCTCTCCTCTATTCTCTGTAATATTTCTAACCTTTGAGAATGAAAGTCTTCTTATTTTTATACCCCCTTTTGAATGGCTCGCGAAATAGCTAAAATTAGAAGTCTGCCTCGTTCAAAATAATAACTTGAAACACCGCTCGAGTAGTCAAGCGTCCGGACGCTTTTGGTCCTACGTCCGGACGTAGAAGTCCAGTGTCTTCCTTTTCCCTTGTGTCAACCCAACCACTTCTTGTGTCGACCCCCAGTGTGCACTTTTGCTTATTTCTTCATTATTGCTCGCTCTTAACTCTAATTATGACAAATGCTCTATTTTACCTAATGCTGCACGAAAGCACACTAACACACACATTATACTAACAACTCAAGGACATAAAATGTATACTGGATGGCTTAAAAGTGCTTTTTTAAGCTCAGATCAAGAGGTCAGGACAGAAGTCAAGACAGAGACAGGTACAAGCCAGCCAAAGCCCCGGAGGCCTTATCAAAGTCTAAACTACAAAGGTCAGAACTATCAAAGTTCGAATAGTTACCCAACCAACCAGGCTAGCCAGAATCCGCCTAATAATAACATGCCGACGGCGGTAGAAATAAACTTTCTTAACCTTCAGCCATTTTACCCTCATCCATTCAACCCTCAGCCAAGGCCATTTAGACCGTCATTTGCGTTCCCACTTGTCCGAAGAGTATTCAATGAACTAAGTGTTTCGCTCTCCATGCTATTCTCGATGTTGGTAGAGAAAAGGACACATAAGGCCCCTCCAACCAATAGCTCTTCCCCATCCACTCCCGTCCAATTACAACCTTGATAAGTACTGCGAATTTCATAAGATGCCAGGGCATGCCATCTAATACTACATGAAGCTTCGGCACCAGATTCAGGATTTGACTGGTAATAAGGTTATCCTGCCCCTAACAGCGGCTAAGCCTAATATTACCACCAATCCATTGCCGAATCACATGAACCCACCCCTCAAAACATAAACCATGTCCATACAATTTTACTCTGCTATGATCCCAGCATCTACATATACCCAGAAGGGGCCGTCAGATCAAACCCACCTCTTCCATAAGGGAACTTTCTATGCTCTTTATATGCAGAAGGAACTCTGTATATGGAAGAGAATGACTTAGAAGTGCTAGAGAAGTGCTAGAGAAATGATAGAGGAATGGGATAACATGATGGAAAACAACGAGGTACATGTGGAGTTTTCCTTCTATGACCCCAACATAGATGTTGGCATTGATGGTTGGATGTCATAAGAGGAATCAGGGGAGGAATGCACAGTCGATGAATTTGATGGAAGCAAGGAGTGGAACAACCCTGATGATGACAACCTCTCTATTTCTGGCACCCTACTAGACAACAATGTAGAAGAAATAGACATAAGTGAACCAAAAAAGGAATTGGAGGGGAACCAAGGGAATGAAGGATCAGTAATAGGATCCAAAATAGAGACAGGGACAGAAGCAAGGACAGAATCCAAACCCAAAGCAGAGGCAGTAATAGAGGCAGGAACAGAAGCAAGGAAAGAATCCAAGCCCGAAGTAGAGGCAGGAATATAACCAGAAACGGAGACAGAGGCAAGAGCAGAAACAGAAGAAGCAGGAATAGAACCAGAAATAGAGACAAAAGCAAGAACATGGATAAAGGCAATAACAGTAGTGAGAACCAGAAAGGACTCGGGATCAGAACCCGAGAATGAGTCTAACCGTAAGACTCATACTAGGGCCGAGAAAAACCGAAGTTCTGATACGTCAGCAAATACAGAAGAGGAAGAAAGAGCTAACAAAGAAACCGATAATGTGACCAGAGTCAAGCCCTCTAATAGCAACACTATCCAGAACAGGACTAGGGGTAAAGGTAAGCAGAATGCCGATCGAGATATCACATCTGAGGAATGGGAAGGTACTCTAGACCTTTTCATTCTAAATAATGATATTTGGGACTACTCAGGGACCGATGACAGTTGGAAAGATGAGGAACTGTGGGCGATAAAAAAGATAAACCGCCAAGAGGAAGAAAAGAAACAAACCCCGCCCCCAGGAGAAAAGTTAGAAGCCAGCACAGACCACCCATCAACCGACATAGAAAATGAGAAAATAGCAGGAAATGATTTATGGGAATTAAAAGGGTTAGACTTATCCGAAGTAAACCCTACCACAGATCACTGGGATAGTCTGTGGGACCCCAAGGAAGAGGTTGAGCATTTGACCAGGAGTGGAAGATACTTCAAACCCGTTAACCTAGAGAAAGGTGAAGCTAGCCAGCCCGCAGCAGAAGTCAAAGAAGAGGATGACGCTGTACTGAAGTAGCTTAAAAAGATCAAGACTAACCTAAGTATTTAGGTGCTACTGGTGGCATCCCACAAACATAGGCAAGCCGTGTTGAGGGTTTTAAGCAAAGCCGACATCTCTATCGATACCACTCCTGAACATCTGGTAGGAATGCTTACTCTCACCAGGCTGAAGCCCCTCCACATAACAGCAAAGTGCATAAAAAAATGAGTACATGTTGTTAGCTTAAAGGTCTTTTCAATCAAGCTTTTATTTGGTTTTGATTAAACAACTTATTGATTTACTCTTTGGGAGTTTATTAACAAAATCTTCTTGATTATCCTAATGACTTGTTTATCTATGAGAAAGTCTTTTTCAGGATTAATCATCTTGTTATAGCCCAAGACTCCAGAAAAAAGTAAAGAGAATACATCGAAGATGTAGAAGACTTTTGGGGATAGCTAAACCCAAGAAGAAAGGTTGCTTTTCAGAGAAATCAAAGGGAAAGGAGCAAATGGTCGACACCTAGAAGATTTAAGTCGACACCTAAAGAAGCTCTGCCCATATTCTGAAGCAGTAGAGGAAAGGGTCGACACCCAAGCATGTTTGTGTCGACACTGCACCTAGATGCTCCAACAGAAAGGGTCAACCCCAATGAAGAAGAGTCGACACCACATCTAGATGTTCCAGTAGAAAGGGTCGACACGAATGAAGAAGGATCGACACCAAAGTTATTCCTGTGGGCACTGGTTTAGAAGAGTTCAGAAATGCAAATAAAGGGTCGACACCAAAGAATTTTGAGTCGACACCAGCTATTTCAGATCTAGATCAATTGGGTCGACACCTCAGAGGAAAGGGTCGACAGCAGGAATCTTCCCGTGGGCACCAACATTCTGAGATTCAAAAAAACAAAGGAAGGGTCGACACCAAGAATGGTTGAGTCGACACCAAGGTTCCATATCTCGTTTGTGTCGACACCTGCGCAGAATTTTCAATTCCCTAAAGCGTTCAACGGCTAGTTTTTTAGAGTATTAAATACTCCAACGGCTATTTTTTTCTCTCCAACTGCTCTATTCTTGATTCCTCATTTAAATACTGACTTTAAAGATTATAATAGTCATGGAAGTCATACAAGAAAGAGGAACAAGGATCAATCAATCAAAATATCTCTCATATCCTTTTTACTGTGCTAAAAAGCTCACACTCTATTTTTATTCAGATCACTTCTGAATATTCTTCCTCTCTTCTCCTTTGTATTTAATTGTAAATCTTTTTAAGGGAGTGAGTGATATTTGTAAGTGAGATTTATTGATTTTAAATCATCTCATAAAGAAGATCATCATACTCCAACACCTCCTAAGCTAGGTTACGATTCACCTACTCAAGAGATCCGGTTGAGGCTACTCTTTGCCCTTATTTGAAGAAGGTGGTTTCTCTTCACCCGATAAGAAGAAGGTGGTTACGATTCACCCCAAAGAAATCCGTGTATAGAGGTTTCGATTAACCCGTAAGAATCTGATATTGAATTTCTAAGGGACTTGGAGAGTGGACGTAGGTCGAGTTGACCGAATCACTATAAAACTTGTGTTTGCATTCTTCTTCCCTTAACTCTTTAATATTTGTTCTTCATTTGTTTATTCCACTGCATTAACTTCATAATTTTAAAAGAATAAAAAAGAGTTTAAAAGTTTTTCATTAACCCATTCACCCCAATTTGTGTTGAATCTAGCTAATTACAGTAGAGCATCTAAGTGAATCTTAGGCCAACAATTGGTATTAGAGCTAGGCTCTCCTTTTTAGGCTTAACATCCTGCAAAAAGATCCTATGGCAAACCTAAATCAAGCTTGCATTTTGGTCGAAGGCCAATCCGCTTTTAGACCTCTATTATTTAATGGGTCCAATTATACTTATTGAAAAAGTAAGATGACATTTTTTGTTCAATCTCAAGACATGACTACATAAAGAGTCATTCTCAATTGACCTTTTATTCCTAGTACCATAACTGAGGGAAAATCCATTCCTAAACTAGAAAATGAATATAATGAAAATGATTGGCGAATGTTGCAAACAAACGCCAAAGTTATGAATTTCTTACATTGTGCCCTTGGTCCCGATGAATTCAATCGAATTCAAGATTGTGATAATGCTAAACAAGTATGGGACATGTTGAAAGTTGCACATGAAGGGACAAATCAAGTAAAAGATAAGAAAATTAATTTACTTGTTAGAGATTATGAAATGTTTAAAATGCTTATTCATGAAAACATTTCTGATATGTTCTCTAGAATTAATATCATTATTAATAATTTGAAATATCTTGGAAAATATTTTTCTAATGTTGAACTTGTTAGGAAGCTTTTAAGATCTCTTCCAAAGGAATGAAGACCGAAGGTCACGACCATTGAAGAAGCTAAGGATCTCACCATTCTCGGCTTGGATGAGCTATTGGGTTCCCTCCTAACCCACGAATACACCTTGAAGGATGAAGAAGGTGTAAAAGGAAGAATGACTCTTGCTTTCAAATCCACCAAGGATGTTGAGCAAGAAGAAGAAGTCGAAGATGAAGATGATGATGATGATGAAGAAGTTCCTTTCCTCTCCAAAAAGATTGCAAGAATCTTGAGGATGAAAAGGAGCAAAAGAGAAGACTCAAAGAGAAATCTAGCAGTAGCTTCAACGAGGAAGAAACCAAGTGCTACAATTGTCAAAAGCTAAGCCACTTCAAGTCCCACTGCCCATTGCTCAAGAAGAAGCAACCAAAACCAGCGATAAAGGCAACATGGGAAGATTTAGATTCAAGTGAAGAAGAATTCAGTGACAGCAACAATGACACCTCAAACCTCGCACTCATGGTGGTAGGTAATGAGGTAAATTATTTTTCAAGTAATAAAAATAATGATAATGATTTTTATGAGAAAATTCCATCTAATGATGAGCTTCAAGAAGTTCTAGAGGATTGTTTTAGAATGATTAAAGATTTAAAATCAAAAAATAAATCCTATAAGAATGAAATTATTTCTCTAAAATCAAAAATTAAATTTTTAGAAAATGAAAAATCTGTTTGAAAAGTCTCAACCGATCTTCAAGAGGAAAATAATTCCTTAAAAATAAAAATTGATGAATTAACTAAGACCATAACTAGATTTTCTCAAAGTGAGAAAAATCTAAATTTAATGCTTGGTACAAAATGTACCTTAAAATGGAAAGGACTTGGTTTTAATCCTAATGATAGAAAAACAATCCTAAAAGGTGATCTTAATAAAGCCAAACTGCCAAAACTTTTAAAATACAATTTTTGTGGAAAAAATAGTCATATCACAAAATTTTGTCTTTTAAGACTTAAAGGTAACAAACTTACTAAAAATGTATGGGTTAAGAAGTGTGATCCACCACCCTAAATTGCTAAAGTTGCTAAAATGTCTATGAGGAAACATTCCAATGCTTGGCACTCCAAGAGGAAAGCCTATCAAAAACCTCCTGTTAAAATGTATAGAAATTTCGATGCACATATAAATCATATGCATCCTTTAATGCATCATATGCATTTCTATACTAACTCCCAAGGACCCGAAAAGAGATGGGTACCAAGATACTATGCTTATGATTATTTTACAAATAATGGCTACTAAGCATTAAATATCAAAACACTAAAACAGAGAGCACCTCATATATCAAAAATGGTAAAGATTTGAACCATTTTTTTCTCTGCTTCTGTTTGAGACATGAAAGTGTCGACACCTTCCTATAAAGTGTCGACCCCTGTATGTGTTTTGTGTCGACTCCTATATACATAATGTCGACACTTGGCTTGCTTGCTTCAGCCTTCACACAACTTTCATGATTTGTGACAACACCTATACCCCGAGTATCGACCCATTATGTATGTTTTTCACAGAACTTGTTTATGTCCATCTTATTGGTATCAGACATAATTTTAAAATTAATATTTACTAAATATCTTAATATGATAAGGATGATGAAATGTTTATTGTTAGCTTATGCTTTCAATCAAGTAAACATCATTTGGTATCAATAAAATAAACTTGATCGTGATTAATATTAATTTAAAATCCATTATTGATCTCTTGATTAAATCACATCAACAATTTTTATACTCTTTAAATCTAAAGTGCATGATGGTCCTATGATTGAGTTTATTCTCGGTTGACCCGCTCTTCTTTAGTGATTTTATCAAATCTTTGTTGATATGAAAACTCAAAGGTCTTGATCATACAAATTCTTGAATACATCATAAAAAAAAAAATTGATATGATCACAATAAATTGGTAAAATCTTAATGATACATACAAAGAGAATTTTATTTCACCATCATTGGCATCAATCTTTGGTAACAATAGGTATCAATCTTTGTGAATCTTAATGATACACCAAAGGAAACATAAGGAAAAATGATTAAATATGGTTATGCTTGGATCAATCATTTTTGGGTATCATCACCCATATTGATATATTGGTCTAACCTCCAATGCCAAATATTTAAATAAACTTTTTATAAATGTGTTTATAACCTACAGGAGGCGAACCAATAAAATTATAATAAAAATGTTTTGATAAGTCAAGTTTGGCTTTGCTTACTTTTCTGGGGCCACAAACAATTGGTAAAATCTTAATGATAAACTAAAGGAAAAACAAAAGAATGTGATTGGATATGCTTATTGATATATGCTTGGATCTATCATTTCATTCTTTTTGTATCATTGATTGTTTGTAAAACTGTTTGGTATCAATTCCATAAATATAAAAAGAATCAATAAGTTTACCCCTAGGCCAACAATAATTGGTATCAACCAACAATTGGTATTAAAAGACTTATATCTTTTGGGCAAACAAATAAACAATTGGTATCTCTCTAACCTTTTGGGTATCATAACACCAAGGGTCTAACCTCTCGATTGGATCTTCTTTCCTTTCGAAATAGCCTAGTGGAGAAGAGTCTACCCCAAACCGAAACAAACAAACACCAATCGGTATCACAAAGGGATGATGCAATAAATTTTATAATAAATATGCTTTGAAAAGCTAAATTTGGCTTTGCTTGCTTATAAAATGCACCCTTTGATTTTGCTTGACTCTTCTTATAAAGCAAATTGGAGAAATAACTCTAAATTTGACTTTGCTTGCTATTAAGTTCACCCCTTACTTAGTTGTTGATCCTTTCTCATAAAGCAAATTGGAGAAATAACTCTAAATTTAATTTTACTTGCTAAAGTGACACATGTTTATTCATACATGTGAATGTCATAGTCACGGGGAGACATACTCTTTGTAGTATCCATGCTTTTCAAGAAAGCCTCACCTTAAGTCCACCTCCTCATGCTATCTCTTGCTTAACATATGGGGAGAGCTATAATCTCACGGGGAGATTATTTGATGTTTAATGCATTTCATTATCTTTACCTTCTCTTTCTTTTTTGCTATGACAAAGGGGGAATTTTTTTGATTAATTTGCTAAACATGATTAGGATGCTAAACATGATTAGGAGAAGCTTATATGACAAAAAGGGTAGAAGTTTTTTTGTTGTTTTGATTTACTCAAACATCGTCTCTATTACAAAGAGAGAGTTTGAAAGATCACATCACAAATGGGAGAATTAATTTTTTTTGATACCATAAGAACAAAATAAAATATTCAACAATTGATATCATTTGGTATCAAAACAATTATACAAATAATTGGTATCAAAAGCTTAACATTTAATAATTTGGTATCAAGAGCTTACCTTTACCAATTGGTATCATTAGAGCAAAATAATTAAAAATTCAATTCGTATCTAAAGAAAAATAAATCCAAAATATTCAACAATTGGTATCAAATAATGCTTACCTTTAAATTGTTGTTTAAAATTAAATTTTTAATTGGTATAATGAGTTTTAACTCCATATCTTTATGACTTTGCAAATCAATAGTTGTCATAGTAAAAAAGGGAGAGATTGTTAGCCTAAAGGCTCTTTCAATCAAGTTTCCTTTTGGTTTTGACTTAACAACATATTAATTTAATCTTTTAGGAGCTTAATAGCCAAAAAAAATTGATAAATAATTATTGTTTGTGCATCATGTATTTAACATTACAACATAATTAACTTAATAATTGGGAATTTATTAGTAAAATCTTCTTGATTATCCTAATGACTTGTCTGTCTATGAGAAAGTCTTTTTCAAGATTAATCATCTTTTTATAGCCCAAGACT
>JAUTBS010402536.1:0-10092 GCA_032361285.1 Aequorea victoria | reverse complement strand
ACCTGCAGGTTTACACTCGTCGCAACCATGTTGAGGCACCTCCACCTGTCTCTCATACTTCGTCAATGGTCTCCCTGTCGCCAGATCAACCTTCATCTCGTTCTTCACCATCTGCTGTTGATCTTGCATGTGATCTTCCCCTTCCTGTTACATTGCACAAACCAGATGAACATGTCAAAGTTTAGAAAACACAACTTGGAGAAGCACCCTAAAGAGACCAAATCTCTATTCAAGGAAAAAGTCCCCTCGATGTCCCAGCATGCCACTGTAGACAGATTTCACATCAAAATGGTCTAACCTTGATAGCTTCTGTCTCATCCCATTGATACACGATAAATTGCCTCAAGAAGCCTCGCCAGCTCATCCTCCTCCCAATCATGTAAATATCTTCCAAAAGAAATATACCAAAGCGTATTGTTGCCCTCGATGTGAAGATAGCAAGTCAATGAAAGCTCAACGTCCATCACTAAAATAAATATGGAAGGAAAAGTGACCTCTGGTGCCTCCTCCCTACACCATCAATGCCACCAAAATTTCACCTGTTGCTCATCTGTATCCAGAATCTAGTTCTCATTACAAACAAATCTGTGACTAACATATTAAGAAGATGTCACCCTCCTCCAAAGCTTGTCGTGATCACAAACACTTGAATGTGATGCATTAGAGTTGTCAGTTGTCAAATAAACCTCTTTCCAAGGGAAACTCCCCCTGGGTTTCTTCACGTTTTGATGCCTAACGATGTCCCCTCAAAGTTTGTGATGACAACTTTCACAGGGGAGGTTTCATCGCCTCTCAGAGGGCGTGGGTTCTGAGTGCTTCTTTGTATCTATAGGGAATGGTCTCGAATTGTATGAATTTGGGATGCCTTGGTTTAACTTCCAAAAGAAAAAAGAAAATGACAGAGTCTCTTGTCATTTTCATTGTAATTGCTATCGCGATCTCCATCATCATCATCATCTTTCTCTTCTTCTTCTCCTCCTCATTTTTCCCATTTTTAGAAAGAAGTACCGATGTCTGCTACTTCATCCATTCTTATCTACTATTGTTTTGCACATCTTGTTGAGCCAGCGTATCATTTCATTTATAATTGTAATACCCTCTGAAGTTTTTCGTTACTTAGAACATAGGGCCAATGTGATTGTTATATTGAAACACATATAGAGGTTGGCATTACCTTTTCATGGTTCTTTTTATTCGATTCCATTACCAAGTCTGATGCAAAGGAGGAATCAAAACATGGAACTACTAAACCTCTTATGCAGTTGTGCACTTGGCCTGTTGGAGTGTTTTCTATCATTTACTTTCATGAACGCTGGTAATTTTGCATGCTAATTATCAGCCTTTTTTTTTTCAATTTCCTCAGCAGTGGATGCAGTGTTTATGTTTATCCTTATCTTCTTCACTGCACTTTGATTTCTTTCATCAAAGCTTGGAGGTTGGCTTTATTGTAATGATTCTTTATACTGGCATGGGCTTTAGAAACTTGTATGGGATTCAAGATGAAGATTGGGCCACTTTGGAGGTCCAACCTTAGGTCACACAAGTCACACAAGTAGAATTAAGTCATTTCTTCTTGTGGTTCCGTCGTGCACTTCTTGTAAGAATTTGTACCAGTTTATTTTATTTTATTTTATTTTTTCACAATGAATTTAGACTTTTATGGATACTGCTTCTAAACCCTGAGTCCCTGATGCAGTGGGAGTTGACATAGTACTTGTTTTTCTTGGCATACACGAGATTCCAATAAGCTTACGGCTGTACTAGGTCATTCTGTCGTCATCATTTATTTTATAGCCCACGCAAAGTGATACGTGAGGCATATCTTTGGGCCTGGACCGATGACATCCTTTATCAACTTGTTCTTTTTGTGTCTGAATTATGATTCTTTCTTATAGGTGGACTTTTGGGGCATATCTTTCCATGTAAAAAGTCTTTATACAATTATACCCGAACCTGATTTGTCATGACAGCAATTGAAAACCTCATTATGCAAAGAAATACAGATGTGTTGCTAGACTGAAGTGTTAATAAAATAAAATTAATTTCTTGAAAGTACTTTGGATTCATGAAAGACACATTCACTAACTTTAATGTGCATAACAATGGATGGTGGGGAAATTAATTGTGATGCGTTTCATTCCATTAATTGATTCCAATATCATAGAATGAGATTTCTTGAATTCAACAAGCTATGTAGCACTAAAAACTGAGTGCTGACCACAATTACTAACCCTCCTCAATAATTTGAAATTATTCCAATCTATGTGAATACTTCTCATATGCAAGTGCAATCTAGGGGGTGTTTCATTCGTTTCACAATATATCAGTAGTTATGCCACAATAGTTACGCTTCAATATCAGATGTTTCCATCAACGTTAACTTCAGTGCAAAACTTGTGGGTAACTCCCTCTTTTCTTTATTTCAGCATTCCAATTTAAGTGTACCCCAGCTCCTTAGCTCACAGTCCCTAATAAAGCGGTTGAAGTTTGAGTCTCCTTAAACTAACTATACAAAATACATAAAAATATTACAGTTGAATTGGGAAAATAAAGCAAACACCCTTAGAGACCAAGCATTATGCCCTAGACATTATATGTGCTGCTCTTATTTTCTCTTTGGAGCATGTAGAAACAAACATATCAAAATTGGAGCTTGTGAGGTGAGAAATTTAATTATTGTTAAAGAGTGGAGGGGAAGGGCTTAAAGTTTTGAACTCAAGACTCAAGAGAGTATAAATTACATAAATGTACGTATTTTACCCTGAAGGTTTTAGAAGAGTAGGAGTCTTACATTTTTATCGTCAAGAAGGAAAATATAATAAAACAAACAAAAGAAAGAAAAGTGATGCAGGTGTGTTCTACTACCAGTTGATCTAGTTTGCTGGTTTACTTTGCTTATCACAGTATCTGTTCATATCATCGACTACAATGCCCAAATTGCGTGAAAGGATAGTTATTGTGATGCACATGCACGCTACGTATTGAACTTCCTTGCATCCGTATTGGAACATATGACGCAAGTTTCCCATCTTGTGATCTCATCAGCATTAAATCACGCTGAAGCATTTTATTTGTTTCAAAATTGAATCTATGCAAATCAGATTTGGGCTGGGCTCAGAGCATAACATGACCTGTTTATAACTTGATAGTGATGGCACAAAGTTCATGCATCAAAACCTGCAAAGCTAGACAGATAAAAAGGAATACAAACAGCACAAAAACTAGTAACACTCTGATAGGCAAGGAAACATACATGCTAACGCGACAATTCTAAAAACATCAAAACACAGAGATAGAGCAGGCTGAGGCATCACGAAAATAATATATGCTAATAAATAATAACAAATTGTTAGTTATTTGACATAAAAATTGAAATCTAAAAGATGCAATTTATATACAAAGCAGGAGCAAAGCCTAGATGCTGTACTTACTTTTATACGAGGAAATTCCAACTTGAGTCTCATTATTGGGGAAACGCAAACTTAAAGCCGCTGGGATGTCCCTAAGGGACGCCTTGTGCTGTACTTCAGGAAGCCCAAAGTATCAACAAACAAAATGGATGTGGTTAGGATCTGCTATTTTTCATTTATTTCATTTGTGTATGTGCACGTCTTTGTGCATATATGCGAGCACACGGTGTCTAACTTCCAATACCTTGTGGTGGTAATGACTTCTGCACTTTTCCACATGTGAAATAGAGTTTCTGAATTACTAACTAGTTTACATTGTTTTGACTTTAAGTTCTATATCAGAATCCACTGTACGGTTTTCATGGAATTTTGCAGTGTGCCTTGTATACAAAGTTTTCTTCATTATAGGGATTTATGTTTTGACATACTGTCTCTAAACCAGCATTTTGGTTATTTTCCTGTCCAGAATAATCTCCACTCCAATACTTTTTCCTTTTAATAACTGTTTTCTTTAAATAGATTTATTCCGAAACGGGGGGTTAAACCTTGGTTCATTTGAAATGGTTACAGGTTTACTGAACTATCCCACTAAAATTCCAATATAAAAGACATGCAAACCTTCCTTTTTCCCATTCGCTCAATGCCTTCAGTCATGTGAATGTTCCACACTTTCTCATCACCTGTAAATCTGCCCTTCCGGGATTTTATGTGTGATTGTGTATGTTTTAAATATTTTGATATTTAATTCCACCTGACTGCAGTCACTCTCAAAAATGATTTGGTTGTCCTCATTCAAGCCTCATTCTTCAGGAATTGTGTTTCAAGAAACTTTCTTTCTCTGAATCAACCCAGCAACTACTTTCAAGACCTTATTTTTCAAACTTTCAGCTTTTTCTATGCCATAGTCTCTCTGTTATGTATAAGGTTTTGGCTTTGGGATCCTAAACTGGAGGGAGTGGGGAAGTGGGGGCGATAGCGAATTAGAGAAACCAAAATATCTTTATAAATAAGGGTTGTACATAATTTCAGCATAAAAAAGTTATATTCACGACATTATGCTGTTGTGACGCTTCAGCCTGCTTGCCCAACTGCTGAAAAGCTGGGTCTGTGACAAATCCAAAGAGTGCAGTTGTGGAAGCATTGGTTTGACAAGCGCAATGATGATTTATTTGCTCTGGAATCACTAATTTGTATGAATTTTATCTGATTCCAGAAGCTAACATATTTCTGTCATATAGATGTTAATGTTATTGAGATTATCCACCAGGGAACCACGTGCATTAATCATTAGTTCCTTCATATTGTCTGTTGAAAAATATAGAGCTGCTCCTGAAACATGTATTGCTTTTGTCCTTGCTTCTTGCTCTGTAGGCTCAAGATAACATAACGAACTTTCCACTATCAAATGGTTGGGGAGAAAAGCACCGGCTCTTTGTTAAGTGGAAATACATTGAAGCAAAGGTATCATTTTGATTGCTTTTTCTGCCATCTTTATTGTTTAATCTTGTCATCATTCAGTCTCAGTTATCAGTCTAGTTCCTCTGTCAATTTATGCCGGAATTGTACTCCAATATCTCCAGTTAGCCTTCATTAACTTGCTGGGTCCTCAGGAAATAGGCACCTGTTACCAATAAAATCGTTCCAAGTCGAAATTGATAGGGAAAAGATTAAAAGTTATCAGGCAATTGTCTAGGGGTTCAATGTCGTATTTTAGGACTTTCTTGGATAAAGCTAAATGCAAGAACGAAAAAGAATTGTAAAGAGAAGAAACAATTTTCCATTAATTTATGGAAAATCGATCGTATTACAACTATATACAATCAATGGAAGCACTTCTTATACAACTAAGAAGAACTACTACTAAAATTATGCTACTCCTATACGCACGTTGGCGAGTGGTTGATCAAAGGCCTTTCACACGTTCACTTCATGGCCTATTTATAGGCTGTAATCTCCCTCCAAAACTTTGTCAGTTCAAAGTATTCCAAAAAACTGCTTGTAACTGCTTCGAGCGGTTGTCCCACGTGTTTAGAATTGTGGCTGACATGTGTTGCCACGTGTTTTGTAACTGTTGTGCTCATTTATCGCAGCATGCCCGCATGTCTTCTGTAGCTTTTAATTGTTGCCACATGTCTCTTGTAACCATAGTTATTAGAATCTTACGATTTACGATTCATGCATAAATTGATATGAATCTATAAGTGAATCTATTTTATAATAGAATCGTGACGAATTTTATGGGTTACAGTTCAATTCACGTCGATTCACAATTTTGATTCATGTCATTCTTAAAATTATTAAATTAAACAAATTTTGAACTCCCTAATTACCACTTTTTATTTTTTTATAAATACCTTAATACAATTTTATGTGTTTATGTGACAATAAAAAATATGCATGTATAATTTGTTACTCATTTGGTGATTAGAGATTTTAATAAAAATCAGACAGATCTGATAAGTTTTTAACTATTTTTCTTATATTTTTTAAGTGAAAAATATCAAAATACATATTTTTAGGATGTTAAGATGTAAATATCACTTCCAATAAATTATATATTGTTATTTTAGTGAAATATGTATAGTTTAATATGATGTGGGCCAAGTCATTGCACTCAACGTTTCCACAACATCTTTTTTAAATTGTTCTTTATTAGCAATAAGAATACAAGACAAGTTTTTAAGTGTTTTATATTTAATCTCTTTTCTCATATTCTACTCGATTTGAGATTTCTTGATCTATTTTTTAAATTCTAAAAGAGAATATGCTATGATTTTTTACGGAATCTTATAATTAGTTGGATTTAAATCAAAATCTCTTGTGATGAAGGTAAATATTTTTTCCATCAGATTATATAACTACGTTCTTGTTTTGTAAGTTATGATAACATTAATTGATTTATTTTATTTCATACATTTGATCATACATTTGAAGTGTTTAAATATCATTTTTGTAGTTCATGCTGAATCTTACGATTCTCATTTCGATTCACGATTCACAAAATTAAGATTTCGATTTACGATTTTACAACTATGCTTGTAACTGCCGCTTTCAATTGTTGCCTCATGTCTTTGCAATGGTTCATTTGATAAATCGACTTGCCTCTCAATAACGGTTGCTTTTACTGAATGCCACCTGTTATTCCGTGAGTTAATCGGCAGGTAAAAAAATTAAAGGTGTAAGCAACACCATCATTGATAAAGCTGTATCTGACTTCTATTTTGCAGTATGTATCACCCAGTGTGATTGGATGCTCTAAGGAATATCTTCTTCTCTCATTGAAATAATTATTTCTTAAAATTTTGAAAACTTCTTTTTATGTCTTATGCTTAATCAAAATGACAAGAAATTGTTAATTCGAAACTTGAATAAAAAGCCTTTAATGATAAATATTGTGATAGGTTTGTCAAATAAAATCTAAGACAGAGGGGGAGCCTAACCAGGTCAATGTAGGGCTTTTAACTGCACAAAAAGTTGAACATTAAGAACAAGGAAGAAGAAGATAAGCCTAGGTGTCACTACAAAAGTTCCTTGGACATCATGCTTAAGGCTTAATTCCATCATACAATCCTCAAGTGCATTGTTACTGGAAAATATCCCTCAATATGTGGTTAATTAAATCTGAAAAAGTAGTCCTACATGCCAAGTGCTTCCTGGAATGCAGTCTCGATACTTTATGGTGGTTGTATGCAGTTCATACCTTTTATTCAGCATTTAAATTGAGCAAGCGTTTCTTGGGGACCGTCCACAATTTGACTACTGAATCTTATCTTCATTGAATTTCATATTCTTTACCACTATATGCTGCCTGTTTCAGAGTAACAAGTTATTCATACTTCTAGCCATGGTAAATTGAGGTATATGGTTGTGTTTAGTGGTTTTTTTGAAATCAGTTTCTGTTAAAAGCAGTTTTTTGTAAAGAGTGAAAAAGAATCACCAGAATATCTTTTCTGTTTTTTGTCTTTTGTTTTCTGATCAAAGATACTAAAATGATCAAAAGCACACGTTCTCAAAACTTACACAGTTTCCAAAAAACTTCTTTTCAGAACTGTTATCCAAATACCATGCCAAACAACACATGTTTTTCAGAATTGTCATTTTCCTTGCACTTGTCAATGGGTTTTCTGAGTATATATCTCCTTCGAAACCAATCTACTATCGCAGAGACTGCAAGCTCCACCTAGTCAAGCTTCACACTTTAATCATCTTCAGATGCTACCAAGTGAAAGATTCCTTTTTGGAAGCAAAAAAATGCAGTATCAACCTTGTAAATATTAGGAACCCCATCTCAGCTAACATGGCCATGTCACCAACCATATTGTCTTTGGTCTGATTGCCCTTTGTAGGCATCCTACATGCCATTGCGTGTGGATGAGAAATAGGCAATGGCGTTTGCTTTACACGTCGGTACAAGCACGATAATTTCAACCTTCGTGGGATATACATTTGGTCTACATGTTTGGTCTTAACTAAGCCACATTAAGGGCTCATAACATCTCACTTGCAACCAAGTCCTGTAATTTCATTTATTATGAAGCCTTGTTGACTTGACACACCGTGGGAGTGGAGTCTATGCTGTTTCACGACCCTAGTATGTTTAAGTGCATCGTTCATCCCTGTGGAAGTAATCTCATGAGATGTTTGTGGTATTCTCATGGCATGCTACCGTGTCAACATCTACGCTAAGAGGTAGAGCTTAGGCACGCCAATGTGATAGGCATGCAATATAGGATTTCGAGTTCTTGTGACTTGAAGGTTAGCGACAGGGGGTTCCACCTCGTCCTGCACCTAGATGCTTTTGGCCAGTCCTACTGTGAGAGAGATCAAACTCGTAAAGCTCATGTACAGAACCTTGGGAAATGAGATAAATCTTTATGGATTGATTACGTTCTGAACATGAATTTTTGGAATATTCAGTAAGTGGTTAGGACATGTAACCGCCCTTCTATTCACCTTCTATAAATAGAAGGTGATACTCTATTTTATCATTTCTTCACCATTTCCCTTTGAGGCTGTGTAAGATCTCTAATCTCCACTGCCTCTCTCTCTCTCTCTCTCTCTTAGCTGAATTGATCCTTCTTTTCCTCAATTCTTCTTTGGGTCCTTGGTGTCTGACGTTTTTGACCACTCTTAAGTAACCCCTTACTTGTAGGTCTCGCCTTCCATACCCTTGCTCCACGAAGCCTCTAGTCCAATTGACCATGGAAAATACTGGACGAATATTTTTGCTACATTCTTTTCCATGGTCTAAACCTTTTGAATTCTGCGTTAGGTTAGAAGGCCCTCACCCACAATGAAATTGCATGCAACACATTGGTGAGATGTTTGGTGGTATTCCAGGCAAGTGTTTCTAGAAGAGGCATAGAATACCCTCAGAAAATCTCCTCAGCTCACGAGTTTAAAGTACATAGATTACAAGCTTTTTGTCTCCACTTGAAGCTCCAGCGCTCTGTGCTTGAAATCTATATGCTTCCTTATTCTCCGAACAACATTTGTAAGGGTATGGTGTACATCTTCTAGCAAATCTTTCTTGGAACTGCTAGATCAGTTTGCCTAAATAAAATTTCCTGTAGGCCTAGAGGCTGCTCTCAGTAGCCTAGAGGCTGTTCTCAGTAGCTTAGAGGTTGTTCTTGTGAAAGTGTGTTTTTGGTTATTTTGTTATTTGTTTGTTAGCTAAAGGGTAGTTTAATCATTAAGGCTAATTAGGGTTTTAGGTATTCTATTTATATTTTGTATCTCATCTTTAGTGTTTAAGCTTTTTCATTTATGCAATAATAGCTTTCTCTTTTGTGTCATGGTATCGGAGCAGGTTACTTGCCGGAAAATTTATTTGTTGGTCGGAATCGCAAATTGCAGGATTCATTGCAAACCCTAGCCGCAAAACCCTAGCATCTCACAAACCCTAGCAGCAAAACTCATCATCAACATCACCAACATCTCAGCAAACCATAGCCTCCATTGTTGACCTTCGCCATTTTCAACCTTCGCAGCAAACCCTTGTTCCGACGTCAGCAGCCCTTGTCGACCAGTTTTCGACCTCCGGCGACCCTCGTCAAAGGCTGTTTGACCCTTACCAACCACCGACGAGCACCAACTACAAGTTTTATATCTCTGGCTACCTTCGCCAGAGGCTCTTTCAACTTTTTCGAGCACCGAGGACCCGTTCGCAACCAGATCTAGCCTCGACGCACCTTAGACAAATCGATTTTGTTGTCTCCGTCGAAACCCGCAACTCGACCCGATTGGATCTCGCTTCTCTAACCTTTGCCGGCCTCTATCTTCCATCGGCGAAGTTATCAGACCCTCGCCGTACATTGCTCCATCGCCGACCATCTTGCAACGCGACCTTCGCCCTTGCTAACCTTTGCCAGCGCCATCACAAGCCTGGTTTGGTTTGATCGCCCCTTGTTTTGCACCGACGGACCTTTTGCCTGGCTCCGGCTCCCTCCGGTGACCTCTGGTTTGGTTTGTTTCATTTTGTTCCGTGTAATCTGGTCACTGTTTGCTGCTGAGTTCTAGTTTTTGTGGCTCGTTTGTTACTTAAGACTTCTTGATATTTGGGTTTGATTTTTGGCCTTTGATTTCTGGTTATTTGGTCTCCTTTGGTGGAGAAGAAATTTAGGATTAAAATTTCTTAAATTTTATTCACACTATAATCACCTATATATATACAAAGAGAGAT
>JAUTBS010402525.1:0-10093 GCA_032361285.1 Aequorea victoria | reverse complement strand
TATTAAGTGTTTTAAATTGTTTTAAAACATAAATTATTTTAAAAATCCTATTCACCCCCCTCTAGGGTCATTCCTTAGTCAACAAAATCAAGCAGATTCCGCGATTTAAGGAACTTGGGTCGACACAACTTAATGTGAGTCAACACAAGTGCGCGATCGCAGTGCGCAAATCCCACAAAGATTTGTTTGACTTTTAGCGTGATTTAAAGATTGATTTTGAATTAAAAAGGATCGATTTTACTTATAGAAACGATCCCAAAATATTTTAAAATCAGATCACCAAGATTCGAGAAACAAATCAAGGAATATCAGTTACGTAATTTTCGGGATCTGTTACAGCTGGACACAGCATTATTTCAGAATTGGTTTTTAAAATGCAACGACTACATGAAGATCAAAATTTAAATTGAAGATCAGATCGAGTCAAATGAAATCAGTTCAGCTTGATTCAAGGAAGATCAAATCATTGGTACATAACAACTACTTTCTCAAAGGCTATTTAAAGAGCTGTTGTGCAATGAAAAAAAGAACTTGAAACAGAGTACACAGAATTCAAAATACAAAGAATTCATCACTCTCATTCTCATACTCACACTCTCAGTCTGATACGAAGATCATTAATGAGATATCAATCACATTACATCAGTTCGTGAAAAGTTCTGCAAAACCCAAAGGAAAGCCATCTCAGCTTGTCTGTTCATACCCTATTATTTTGGCTATTGTTTTTCTGTGAGCTTATTATATTATCTACTCTTCTAAGAGAGAACATTATGTTTAATGTTCTAACATCATGAACACTACAACAACTCTGTAATGTAGAGGTGAGTCATCTGTTACTGATCTTTGTGCGTGGTGTAGCACACAAAGGGAAAGATCTCAAGTACTAGAAGCTGAGAGTTTTGGAACGTAGTTTAGATCATCTTCTGTATTAGATCACAAGTGCTAGAAGCATTGAAAGTTTCGAAACGCAGCTGTGTGGATCTTGTTAAGGTTTGGAGCACACTCGTAAGTGCTTTGTCTATAGTGGATAAATTCTCAAGAGGTGCTTGAGGAGTGGATGTAGGCTAGGATAGCCGAACTACTATAAATCTTGGTGACACTCTCTAACTCTATCCTCAATCTCTTGCTTGTCTGTTTGCCTGCATATATAGGTTGCTATAATATATTTGTTTTAAATAGTTATTTAAAACTCGAGATATTTTTTAAGACCCTATTCACCCCCTCAAGGGTCACCCTTTAATTAATAATACTCCCCATGCTGAACACATTCTTCTTCGAGTTCTGGTGGAAGGGTATGCTCCCCCTGCTCAACACTTTCTCCTGTTGCTTCTCGATCTTGTACTTTATCCGTGACACCTTATTGTACAAGAGCTGGTATAATCTCTGGGGCACTAACAGACTTTGTTGGCTTTTGGACAAAGTCTTCAATAATCCGGGTTTCGTAGAAAATCACGTCTCTATTCTAGATCACATATTTCATCTCAATATTTCATAATCTGACTCCAAACTCGGCCTCTCCATAGCCCACAAAAATGCATGGAGTGTACCTATCGTCGAGTTTGAATCTTTGCACCCTCGACACATGAGCAAATGCCTTATACCCGAACACTCTCAGATGAGAGTAAGAGACATCTGCGCCGGTCCAAATTTTTTCAGGTGTCTCAAAATTTAGTGGGATAGTTGGTGACGGCTTCTCCCCAGAATGGTCCCAGAATGGTTTAGGCAACTTGATCATTCTGGGCACGTATCTAGCTTTCTCCATAATGGTGCAATTCATCCTCATCCTTCGTCTTTTTGTGCCGAATACCTCGGTTAGCACAATAGGCTCTAAGCTCGTTTGTCGTGCACTTACCACCATTGCTTGTACGGAGACACTTCAAACGCTTCTCGATCTCTTGTTCCACCATAATATGAAACCTTTGAAAATATTGTAATACCTCATCCTTGGTCTTCAAGAAATACACTCATATCTTTTTTGATGCATCATCAATAAAAGTCAGAAAATACTTTCTGCCTCCAAAAGTATCTTCGTCAATATGTCTATAAACATCAAAGTGTATCAAACTCAATACCTATGATCTCTTCCTCGAAGATGACCTGAATGAAACCCTGTGTTGTTTCCCATATAAACAATACTTAGGGTTCATACCATTGGCAAATGAAATGAGCGTATTTTTTTCCCAAAATCTTCAAATCTCCATGACTCATATGGGCCAGCCTCTTGTGCCACAAGTATGGTGAAACCTCACATTCAACTGCGTTTTGGCTGTTTGAGCAGATCTTCAACTGAGTCTTAAATAGCGTACAACACGCTTACCCTCTTGCTATAATCAGCGCTCCCTTGGTAGCTTCCAGCGATCATTTCCGAATGCATTCTTATATTCCAAGCGATCCAGAGCGCTTCCTGACAATAAATTGAGACGTACATCAGGAACATGTTTTACATCTCTCAGCACTATCCTGCATCCAACGCTCGTCTAGATGGAAATCTCTCAAACTCCCACGATCTTAGAATAGCTATTGTTGCCCATTCTAACTGTATCAAAGTCTCCAACTTTGTAAGAACTGAAGAACTCTCTTCGAAAAGTGACGTGGAAAGAAGTTGTTGTATCAATGATCTATTTTGTGTCGTGGTCTTCATGATGGAGACATTCTTCATTGACAAAGTATACTAAAGTCTCTGATACAGTAGCTGATTTGCTAGTATCCTCTGCGTTCTGCTGATTGAGGCGTTGCTCCGCCTTCTGAAATATGTAGAATCTCTTAATATGGCTATCTCGGCTACATCCATGACAATGGACTCTGGATTTGAACTGGACACTGCTGTCTTTGGATTTATCATTATCCTGAGACCTTTTTTCACCTCTGCTTCTACCACTGCTCCTTCCTCGATTTCTTCCTTTGTTCTCTGTAATGAGGACTTGGGGCTAATCCACGCCCATTTCCTTCCTTTTGGATTCCTCGTTGAACAAACCGTCTTTCATTATTTTCATTATCAACTTTTCTTGTGTGGAATTACTGAGAGATACCACCAATGTCTCTCAGTTGTTTGGTAAGGAGCTGATGAGCAATAAAGCTTGAAGTTCATCATCAAGCGTCATTCCCGCGGTTGCTAAACTGGTTCACCAGGTTCTGAAACTCACTGGTGTGTTCGACTACAGAACTGTCTGACCTTAACTTCTGGTTCACAAGATGCCTCATCAATAGGGCATTGTTCTGGGCTATCTTTGACTGGTACATGACCTCTAATTTTTTCTAGAAGCTATGAGTGCTTGTCTTCTGAGCGACGTGATGAAATACGTTATGGTCAATCCATTGCTGGATGAGACCAATAGACTTTCGATTCATCTTCATCCAGTCGTCGTCTGCCTTTCCAACTGGTTTAACACCGTCATTCTTCAGGGGGTCGCACAAGTCTTTGCAATAAAAAATATCTTTCATTCGCGGCTTTCATATTTCAAAGTTCGACGTCGTAAGCTTTATCATAACTTATGGGGCAGTGTCTTCTAGCTATCAAGGGATACTTTTATAGGCTCCAAGGTGAATCTGATGCATCATACAAACAATCTTCAGATCTTATCCCCAATTCTTCATATCTTTCAATGTTAACAATCTCATGCGGCATTCGGCGGAGGTGGGCGAAGCATGTGAGAGTCTACTCATGTGTGAATCCATTGATGGGGATGGATCCCATCAAAACACAAGAGGTTTTTTTTTTTTTTTAGTTAATGACATAATTGTTTTCCAGCCTGACAAAAGCTTTCCAGAATATAGTAAAATAATTGAGCTTGAAGGCTGCAACCTAAAGGGGCTTAATAGTCGTTCATGGTGCGACTGTGCACAGATTTAAAATACATAATTAATCATAGATGACTAAAATCTTACTTGTAAGATCATGCTTTATACAAAAAATTAAAAATAATATATGATCTTATAGGTAAGACTATGCTAGTGATTTTATAATTTAAATTTGTGCATTTATACTCTCTTTCTCAAATATCTAATGGCTTTCAGGAAACCCTCTTACCTCCTTTCCCCTGTTCTTGAATGCTTTATGGTAAGGGGTTGTTTCTGTTTTGGTGCCACGCTCTTGATATGTGAGAGGTTGGTTCTCTTTTTGTGTTTTTCACCATTTCCCCTTGTCCTAGTTGTTTTATTACTTTGGAGGTGTCCTTGAAATTTGATTATTCTTGTGTAAAGATTCTTCTTCGTAGATGAGTCGTGATCTAATGTCTTTCTTTTATCTTTGTGGGTGGTGTTTATTGTGAGAACCGTAGAGAAATCACTTGAGTTACTCTCTTTTAACTTAAACTGTTTGGGTCGTGGTTGTCCTCATCTTTTTTTCGTCGCTCGTTGAGATAACGAGGATTTGTGTTGCGTTGATGATAGATGGTTGTGCAACTATAATATGTTGATTTTGAAGTTACTCTCTTTCAACTTAAACTGTTTGTATTGTGGTTGCCCTCATCTCTTTTTCGTCGCTCGTTGAGATAACGAATATTTGTGATGCGGTGATAATAATAGATGGTTGTGCAATTATGATATGTTGATTTTGAATACTCAGGTCTACTGGGTTTTTGGTTTTCTTATGCAGTGATTGTTGATCCCATTAAAGATATTTTTTCTTTTGTTTGGTTTTTAAGTTCTTCCTCTTTTCTTTTCTTACTTTGATTTGAATGATGCAAGATGGTCGACAGCACTATTAAAAGGGCTGCAAGCTAGAGATTCCAAAATTCAAAACTCAATTAAGCTACTTAATTTTTTCAAACCCTTGAATAGAGTGGTCGAAAACTCAACATACACTAGATAATTTATTACGAGCTGGTACTGTGGTTAGCATATTGACTTTTTTTGGGGTGCATGCTTTAGCTATTTGCTGAGCAAAAAGACAGGTCGTGGGTTCCTTAGGAGCGAAAGAAACGAGAGGGAGATGGACCTACCAGCCGTAGAAAACAAATGGCGACCACACTGCAACAGCTTGACTGCAGGGAGAGAGCAATTCGAGCGAAAGACCTAAAGGCAAGATGGTTTGCTAAAGGTAGCCTGACGGTGGGGGGTTTGAGTATCTTAGAAATCAAGAATAGATAAAGGATATGTAATGAACCCTAAAAGTAGGGATGAAAATAACCTTTAACAACCTTTTCGGTATCCCACAGGGGAGACCTTGCTCTTTGTCTATTGTTAAATTTCTGTCTATCCTTCCTCTGTCTTTTCAGCAACTTGTAATAAGCTCTCTGTCTTTTTCTCTTATTTGTCTTACTGGCTTGCAGCTACCATACCAAACACCACAGATGGGTGAGGAGCAGGGGGGAGAGACCTACAACCGGCACTTAACACTGCGTCTAGTTCCGGTTGTCTCTTTCCCAATAGATCAGACACTAAGACTTGTGATGGCCTAAGCATTCTGGCTATCAGTAAAGTTCATTTGTTAGCACAAAGAAGGAAAATCAATAAAACATACATCTAATTCAATAATTTAAGTTATCCAATTAATCAGAAACAATGAACTAAAAATGCCTTTTTCTATTATAGAAACATGATTTCAAACGTATAAATTATGGAATTCCTTGGAAATATATTGCTTTACATTTCACAGTAAAAACAGAGCCAAGTTGGTTCCATTTGACCTCAAAAAATATAGAACAGTAGTGTACATAGAGAGAGAAAAATGAAGGTGGCTTATACAATACACAAGCAGATTCCAATGGAGATTTGAGTGAAACTACAACCAACCAGCCTCTCCAGCCATCACCCAACGAATGGATTATTCAGCATGAGGAATAATCCAACCAATGGTCTTTTCTTTTTCTTCTTCCTGGTACTGGTTCACACCTACTTTTAAAAAAAAAATTAATAAATAAAGGGAAAAGATTAAGATAAAGGAGAAGAATACTAGAATTTAGTGCAACTCCCAGTATCCATATGCCTTCTAATTTAGTTGAATACCTCAGGAGGGCCTATTGAAGAGCAACTGGAATCCGCTTCTGCTGGTGTCGTGGATATTCTTGCTTCTGATTTCTCATTTGAGTAACTAGCATGTGGGAATGGCAACAAATGTCAGAAATTACCCAGCCGGAACAGTTCACAATGGGTAGAAATAACCAAAACATTCTAAGAAACAGAAATGCCAACAGCTAGGGAGATTTCAGGCAACTAAACATTGACAAATTATAGTTCCCATTCTCAAGCTGCACTCTGTGAAAACAGGAAACTGTTCAAGTGAGCCTCATAAACATATCTCAGCCACAAAAATTAGAGTGCTATTTTGTTCACCCACCTTGTCAAGTGGGTGAACAATATACACTTTCTCATTGGTGTAAGTTGTGGAGTCCATCATACATTTAGCACTAAAGCCCACAGTTTACACCAATAAAAAAATGGATATTGTTCACCTTGTGACCAAATTTATTTTCAAAAAATTAGGTCACTGCCATAAAAGCTACAAGCTTGATCACATATTTGTTCTCGATCTATCACTAGCTCTTGAATAATTTCAGGCAATAGAGACTTGTAGGAACGGCTAGTTTCCATAGAAAATCAGGTCAGTCTCTACTCCACCGCCACATTCACTCCCTCCCTCTTTTCCCTTTTCTCACTATGACAGCAAAAAGCAAGAGAATCGAGAAACCCATTCATATCCTTTCCACAATGAGATTAGACTCCCCAAAGTTTTATCCTTTTTTGAGTTTATAAAAACTTCATAAGCCAAAAAATCATATGCTTATTTTTTTTATTTTTTCCTCCTTCCATTCAGTAAAAGTAGTAAGATGGGATAATCAAGGATTTTATCAGTGCAACAGTGAATATATGATTTCTTCGAAAAATGGTCCGAATAATTCACATTTAATACTTACGTTGAGAGTATTGTCACCCAAATGAGCTCTATGCAGTCAACCCAAAGAAGCCTCTGCTCCACCGGTACAACACCATAGGTAATAAGATGAGCAAATGGCCACAGCTTCCACCCTGCCTGAGAAATAACCCCAATTGACAACATTGTTAGATATATAACAAATGTGAATACATATGAATGATTTAAAACAACCTTTAATAGTTGCATATAACTATAAAAACGATGGATTCCACAGACCTATCTAAGCATTTTCTACAAACACTAGAACATAGAAAATGTATGTTTATCTTTGTTACAATTGTCAAAATTCACACTAATCCCTTAGGTAGTGTTTAGTTCAATGGAATGATTTTGTAGTGGAATGAAATGGGCTTTAGAATGTAATGCCAATTTCTTGGTATTTGAGTTGGAATGCCTATTCCATTAAATAAAGGAATAATGATTAATTTTGAAATTGACATTCTATCACTTTTTGGCTAAGCAATCATTTGAATGAGTATTCCAATAGAATTATCATTCCATTCTATTGTTCATTCCAATAAATCAAACATAGCCTTAAAGCATGAATCAATTCCAAGAATATAAAAGAGAAAATAACTTTGAACTGAAGAAAGTTACTTGATGTCAAATAAACTATAAAGCAGGCCGACTCAAGCAGATAAATAAATAAACGCTACCATTTAGCCTCATGTAATCGTAGCTAGGATAGGATAAATGGCAATGCTTTTTCCTTCATGCAAATTTTAAGGTTTCAGTAGAATGTAATAGCGCCTTTACAATCCATTCCAGATAAGAGTTGGTTCTATGAAACTTCTATGGAGTATAGCAAGTTTGAAAATCCAATTTAGAACCACAGATTAGATGTGGAGTTAAAATACATTATTCACACAAATTATGCAGTGGAAAGTCGTATATGATAAGAATGCCACTAAAACAACTTATGGTTGTCAAATAAAATATAGTTCCAAGCACGAGGTTCTATAAACATTCAAGGAATGCTAAAAGAATAACAACAAGATCCACTGAAATGAAGTCCATGAAGCACAGGCTTCCACTAAATGATGCAGGTTGCTGACCCTTGCACCTCTTTTGGCTGGAGAAGGATTCATAACTCAGAAATTAAAGACAAAGAAATCTAACAAAGAGAAGGTCTTCTTACAGTCAACATAGGCCAGAATGTTGCCCTCAACTCATTAAAGATACTAATTGGCGATTCAAGTCGCAAGAATCCTAAAACTGTATAGTAGATGCTGTTCCAAACAGCAGACCACGCAGTTTGGTCGAAGACTACTTTAGCAGGAACGACCCACCAATCTTGAAAAGGGAAAAGTTCCTGAGAATCATAAAATATTAATTGAGTTATCCTCGAGTAAAATCAAATAATGTCAGAATAGTCAGCAGTGAAAGAAACCATGATATTATAATTACCTCACAAAACTGGTAATAATAATGAGAAAGGGATCCATGCAAAGAAAAGCCAACAAGGCCTGATCTGAACATGCGCACTCGGTCAAATTCAAAAAGTGGTTTTCCTTCACAGCACTGCATATTCATTGGGCATAAATGAATTGATGGTGGCAAAAAGATTTAGAAGCAACAAAACCTTGCTGGTCATAGTTACTTCAAAATCACCAACTTACCTGTGCAATCCAGTCCCCTAAAGAGTAAACCACACCACTTATCATCATTTTTGCTAAAACTGGGTTTGTTTTCAATGCTTCCTCATACGCAATCCAGCTGTGTTGAGGTGCATATCTCAATATCTCATACAGAGTCCATCCCTATGAAGAATATAAAAACATTTCTTGCACATGAGATGCAATAATGGTTTCAATGCGACAAGAAAGTAACACATTTAACAAGAAACCTTCATATCCTCACACACATAAAAGACACCTTTCAAACTGAGGTGTTAGAGAAGGAAATTCACAATATTTCTGACATGAGGGAATAAATGCAAGAATTTGTGAGCATAACTTATCGGTCCATCAATAATTATTGAACTTACCTTTCATTTTCTGTGTTCATGTGGAAGTACCAGCCACAGTTTTGTTTGCATAGCAAACAAAGATACAATATCCATGTAAACATATCATTGAGAAGCAATGCATCACCAAAAATTAAAATGTTCGAAAAACCATTAAACTCTAGATACCTCTTCCCATATCTCTTACGGAACCTCCCCAACATCAGACACGAACTTTGCCGACCATTTTTATTACCTTAACAACATTGTTCTTGAGCTTCATATGTCCTTTAAGAAGCAACTCGGCCCTCAGCAACCAATCATTCAATTGTTTCCTTGACTTATCATTCTGTTTAGCAAAGCATGGCTGGCCTTCTACTTGTCATGCTATATATTTAGCTTCATATCAATTCCACGACATTGATAACAATACAATACCTAGTTGTGACAACGGAATTGACTGCACTTCGATGTTTTAAACCTAAATCACATCTCCACAGTATAAAGAAGGCCCTCACCGTATCTAATGCTTTTAGTAAAACCCACGGCATCAATAACCTCAAATGGCACCTGCTTGTATATATCAAAACAGAACTCCTAATAAATCAACTATCCCCTCCAAAACACACCTTGAACATCCCTAATGCTACCTATAAAAAAAGTGGGAAGACAGTTAGATCATCTTGAGAAGGGTAAAACAGATAAATCCAACTCCCAGGGTTTCCTTTAACAAAGATACCAACCATACACGATGAAGTACAGTTCTTTAAAGAAAAAATAAGAATTTCGAAGCATTTGTATTCTACATGTCATAGCAACTTAGGGCTTGTTTGAAAATCTGGATTGGATTGGATAGGATATGAGGGATAAGTAATAATGTGGGTCTTTTTAATACCAGGGGATTATGAATAGGATCATAAGATTATGTATACTGTGAGAAATTTGATTAATTTATGGTTACAATAGGATAAAGAATGAGATAAGAATTGTTGAGTTATTGTTAACCGTTGGATATGGAAAGAAGATAATTCAAAATCTGGTACTAATAATTACAGGAAAGACAATTAGTATTAGTTATTCCGAAAATAGTCCAAAATTTATCAGATTATTAGTCCGAGTTCGGCAATACAAACGAGAAGTTATTCCGAAAATAGTCCAAAATTTACCAGATTATTAGTCCGACTTCGGCAATACAAACGAGAGACTATCTATCTCATTGAGTCAAAAAAAAAAAAAAAAAAACAGCGGGCCCCATGTTTCCTAATCCTATTCTG